>SKCR01030890.1:0-102578 GCA_019454045.1 Zanthoxylum bungeanum
CGGTGATGAATAGTCCAGTCTGCTACAAAATCAAAGTCTTTTCCAACGGTTGACCACAACGACCATAAATTACATAAATGCTAAATATGTGGAATAGACTTCCGACAGCTATATGATGTGTTGCTGTTCATGAAATTAAAAAAAAAAATTTAGCAACCACCGGAAATATAAGAAAACTAGTTTTTCCCGGTGCATACGGTACGGTGTTACAGTATTTGGCCTGTATCTACGGTACGGTGTTACAGTATTTACTCGTGCCTACAGCACGGTGTTACAGAATTAAATGATTTTATTTTTTAATTAAATGATGTCCATGTCTACGGCACGGTGTTACAGAATTAAATAATTTTATTTTTTAATTAAATGATTTTATTTTAACTTTCTATTTTTTAATTTGAAAATTTTTGAACATTTTCATCAATCAATTCACTCTCTTTTCTCCAATTACCAATGAAATAATCTGAACCGTGAATTAGTCACATAAAAAGAGCCGTTGGATACACTATCCTTCTTCCAACACCATTCTCCTTCATTATATAGATTTTAGCCGGGATGTAACAGTATGCAACAATGGTAGCAATTTCTTTTTAGTCTTATTTCAGCGAAGAAGATCATCTCCATTGCAACAATTAATATAAAATACAACTATTTTGCATAACATGTAATTACGAAAATGGTATATCCATTATTTCCCCGCTGGCTTCTGACTTGATCCCTTAAAATTAATCACAAGCATTGCCAAAGTAACAAAGAAACTAAAACGAGGACAAAAGTTGCAGATGTAGAATGGCTCGCCGTTCCTGCAAAATCCAAAATACAAAATCTGATTAACATGGAAAAAATATGGAATTTATACGCTCACTGCCAAAACCAGAGTGACTAAAATGGTACCTTTCTGGGTTGTGGAATTTGATGGCGGTGAAGTAGATTGGTCTGGTGATGCCGGTGACTGAGCAGTTGTTGGTGGTGGTCCTGGAGGAGGAGGAGATTCGTCCTGTGATGCTGGCGGCTGAGCTGTCGGCGTCGGTGGTGGTGATGGAGACTGAGATCCTGATGGTGTTGGCAGTGGTGATGATGACGGTGATGTAATCGGCCCATCAGCTGTAACGTCATAGAAACGATCAAGCTCGTACCGAAAATTACAACTGGGGGCAATAACTCTCCCTCCTTTTCTTCCATCACAACATTGCGGAAGTAATCCAGTGGCGTTATTTAGGCAATCGATGCATTGCTGTTTAGACAAATCCGGAGTACACTGCATAAGCGCATATATGGTTTCAGATCCTGAAGTGTTTGTATTTCCTGTTGCAAATTTAATAACAGAATCACCAGAGGCTGCTTTGTTTTTCAGGCCATCCAACAAGCTTCCTACTGCCTGATTGAACGTTTTTGCATCCGATACGTTATTCAAGTTATACATCCAAAACCATGGCCCAAATTCCATGTTGCCAAAAAATGAGCGGTTTGAATACCTTAACATACAATGATCATACCATATAAGAGCCTCCTTCTGGTTAGGACAAGCTTTTGGGAGCTCAAGAGTGGAAGTACTGATGCAGCTGCGGCAACTGTCAGGCTTAACATCTCCTCTGCAAAGTCCCATTGCGTTAACTTGATTCGGATTTCGGCCGTAAGAGACATTGAAAAAACCAGAGTCGATTTTGGTGTTCGAGGTGAGGGAGGAGAGTAGGTTTTTGAGATTTGTTTGGTAGGTACTGCTTCCGGTGAAGTTACCCTGGTCCTTTGAACAAATGTTGTTGAGTGCCGTGTCTTGGGCAATAGTATGAGCAACAAGGTGTAAGAGAATGGAGAAAAAGAATATTAACAATCTTGAAGAAGCCATGGCTGATTTGTCCCGTTCAAAGTTTTTAGTTTTGGTCTTTAATATACAAAAGTTTGACGACTTTTCTGGTGTGAAAGGATGAATATGATGAAAAGAAAAAAAATTATTTTCTAATATATAATTAATAAATTATTTTCTAAAAGACTCTTAAAATAACATTAAAATTATATTATTTTTAATAATATAATATATAATTAATAATGATGATATGATATAAAAATTATATAATATTAATAGAAGATGGATAATATCAATGGATTTATATTATTTTAATTAAATTGAATAAGACTCATTTTAATTATATTATTTTATTATATAAATAGTTATTAATAACTCCAATCATCACCACTAAAATAAAGTAAAAAGAGATAAAATACTATATAATAATATTAGAAGAGAGAGAAATTTCTCTTTAATATTAAAAGGGAGAAATAGAATCTAACTTGAAAAATTTGAAATGATAATTCATTTTAAAATCAATTTTGATAACGTGACTCTTCAGTTTAATAATTAAATAATATTTAAACAGTGTTTTGAAATGACTTTTATATATTATATATGAACAAGATTCAAAAATGTAAATTATTTTGGGTCTCGAAAATTATTATGTGTTAAGTGAGGTTGATGGTTACATGAATTTCCTTCCGGTCTTGACGTATGGTCGCCGTTTTCCATTGACTCATATTATTCAAGATATGTATGAACGACTCTTTTAACTTTTGATAATAATGTCTATGAGCAGCAGTTCAACACTTAATCCTTTATAGCATTTTGTTAAAAGTTACATGTTCGGCATAAGAAAATATTAAGGTTCAGTATTCTAAATTTTTTTTTTTTTTCATATTTTACGGTATTTGAATATTTACAAAAAAATTGGTCAATAAATTATTTTTTGGTCAATGAATTACGGAATATAATTCTATAAGTTATTTTATAGAATCTTTCTTTTATTCGAAATTTTCATAGCTTGAATAGAAAAATTCAGACTTTGAACTCGATCTCCATGAATCCAGATTGAGGGTGTGTTTTGTGGATCTAGGTCCGTATCTAGATTTGAAGAAAAAAATATTTGGATCCGAATTTGAGTAAACTCAATCCAGATCCAATATACTGGGATTGGATTCGAAAATCCATTTTTTTTTTTTTTTTACTACTATATTTGTATAAAATTATGGACTTGGCTTCTGAAATTTCAGATTCGGGTATTCCCTGACCGAATCAAGAAATTTCGATTTTTAATCTTTTTTCAATTATATTTGCATATAATTAATAAATTTATGGACCTAAGTCCCGAAATTTTAAACACGTGTGGATCCGGATCCAGGTATAACCGAACCACATCCAGAAATTCGGATCCGGGTATACTGACACCAAATCCAGAATTTTTTTTTTTTTTAAGTTTTTTCAATTATATTTGTATGAAATTAATACAATTATAAACATAGGTCCTGAAATTTTTTACCCGTGTGGATCCAGATCCGGGTATACCCGGACTGAATACATAAATCTAGATTATTTTTTTAATCTTTTTTCAATTATATTTGTATAAATTTAATAAAGTTATGGATCAGGATTGGATACATAAATCTAGATCCGAGATATTTTTACAGACTCTAGTCTTCTCGATATATGCATATTCGGGTCGGACCAGCTTTCAAAAATATATGTGTTCGAATTTGTCCAGGGGAATTTTACAACTTGAATCTTAAATTTTTTGTAAACCCAAGTAATTTTGGACTCGTTTTTTTCCGGGATAATGTAAATTCAGATCAGACTCTGACCATTTTGCTATACTTCTAACCATCAGAAATATGGATTTTTTAAAATATTTTTTAATTATATTTTTATGAAACTAATAAAATTATGGATCGAGAGCTCAAAAATCTGGACCCATGTGGATCAACATCGGGTATATTTAGACCAAATCTAGATATAGAAGACCAGAAATCCAATTTTCTTTTAGATTTTGGATCTGGGTCCAAAATTTTTGAACCCTATAGATCTGGATCCTAGTCCGAATATATACCCGGATTTAGATTTTTTAATCTTTTTTCAATTATATTTGAATGAAATTTATAAAATTATGGACCTAGGTCATAGAATTTAAGACCCATGTGGATCCGGAACCAGGTATACATGATCTGATTAAGAAATCCGAATTTGGGTATACCTGGATCGGATCCAGAAATATGGATTTTTTAAAATATTTTTTAATTATATTTTTATGAAACTAATAAAATTATGGATCGAGAGCTCAAAAACCCGGACCCATGTGAATCAACATATGGTATATTTAGAAGACAAGATCCAGAAATCCAAAATTTTGAAATATTTTTTGAATTATATATGTATAGAATTAATAACATTTTGGATCGTGCCCTATAAACCCAAACCCTCGTGGATTCGGATCCGGGTTAACTGGATTGGATACATAAATCTAGATCCGAGATATTTTTACAGACTCTAGTCTTCCCGATATATGCATATTCGGGTCGGACCAGCTTTCAGAAATATATGTGTCCGAATTTGTCCGGGGGAATTTTACAACTTGAATCTTAAATTTTTTGTAAATCCAAGTAATTCTGGACTCGTTTTTTCCGGAATAATGTAAATTCAGATCAGACTCTATCATTTTGCTATACTTCTAACCAGCAGAAAATATTTTTGTCATAATACGATTTTCGTAAACTATTTTCAAACCATAGCTAAACACTATAAAATATAAAAAAATATTTTCTACGTCAAATATTATAATACGCTTTTCGTAAACTGTTTTCAAACCATAGCTAAACACTATAATTTTTTTTTTTCAAAAATAAATTTTATTAAAAATATTTTATTTACGAAAATTATTTCACGATGAAAGAAACGGACTCTGAGATTTTATTGATGAAGTTTGTTGGGTTTAATGTACTAATTAATCCTTAGGCTTCAAAGCATGTATAGCACGATTAAGTTGACTATTCCGTGCCTAGAAATCTCGTCCAAGCTTCTTAATTGACACCTTGTTGTTTGGTTTAAAGACTTGTTACAACTTGCAAGACTTTTATACTAGTGGTATATTAGGGGTTAAAAGAAGCAATGGCCCACTGGATTGAAGGGAACATGTAGGGTTGGGTCGGGACAAGATATGATTTATCAATTTTGATCTCATCTTGATCATATAAAATGAGATAAAAACACGTTTCAGTTTTTTCTCATTTTATAAAAATTCTCGTAATCTCTTCATGATTTAAAATTTATTGTTCCGATCCCGTTCTATTTTCAATAAGAGACAAAACTTTTTATCTTAAATCTCATTCTAAATGAGATGGATCGGAAATTTCGCCGGGAAACGAGTAATCATAGATATCTTTTGTGGGCAAGGCAGTGGAGAATTGACCGGCCAGTACAAGACGTTGACATTTGAAGGAGGAAATGACCAAAATATTTCCTACCGGTGCCCAGTGCCCAGTGCCCAAGACCACGAAGAACTGTTTACACAGGAAAGTTCAAAAGTAACAGTGTGCCAATAACCACACCATCATCCTTGCAACTCTTGCTTCTAATGTCTTAGCAAATGGTTTTTTCTGATAGGGTTCTAACCGGCAAGCCAGTTAGAATTATTGTTATTAGATTGTAACTCATGCAAATCTTATTGATATCAGTGTATATATATTTACAAAAATATTGTTGACGGCTGTTTTTCGTCTCAATGGCGATTTGAGAATTCAATCCATTGAACAAAACCTTCCTCAAATAGTAAATTTATTTGGTTAGTTGAGAATTAAAGCAAACTTAGCAAACAGATATAAAACCACAGAGAAAACAAGATATTAATGTGGTTCGACGGAGAGTGCCTCCAACTTACGTCCATGGGAACAAAGAGGGGGAATTTTATCACTTACTTGGGTCAGAACTGACCAGCTTTATGTCTCTCACTCATTAAGCATTTCGTACTCTCTTTACAAATGGTGAAATATAAAAATTGCTAACCCATGAATCTGAGACTTCAACCAATTTATATACGCTTTTGAATCTACTATTACATCAACGCATGATGTCAGCTGATGAATGGAAAATATATCACTATTTACCGCTCATTTTACCTAATATTTTGTTTAGTTTCTCGGGTTTGATGAACGTTTTAATGTGTTTTAGTTTATTTTACAGATAAAATAAAATTGGGACTCAATGGAATCATTTAAGACGAAATATGGAACAAATAAAGGCAAAAAAATGGACTTGACATATGGATTTTGGAGGTTGGAAACTTGAAATGACATTCTAACGAAGTATAATTTCGGAAATTTCAACTTTGCGCAATTTTAGTATTTTGGCTATAACGTTCTACTCCGATATCAGATTGAGGTGATTCAAGTTCCAAATTAAAGACGACTCAAAGATCTACAACTTTGATGTTCATAATAATTTCGAATTCTGAAGATTTCATGACCGAAGTTGATGAAACATTCGTAAGTGTGTTATGTGTAATTACTAAAGACATTTTCAAAACAAAATAGATAAATAAATAAATAAATAATAAAAATTGTCAAACTTACATGTTTATAGTAGTAGTTTATTTTCTTTTATATTTAGTAGTTAAATTTCCGCTAGGGGAAGGGTGAAGTTTTTTTTTTTTTTTTTTTAAATTATAGTTTAGATTAATCTCCCTTAATTATAATATGGAAATTATAATTTAATAATATGGACTAAAGGTTATTCCGCCGTAATGGCTCATTTTATTTATTTGACATAATGTGACACCGCCTCAATGGTCGGTCTTTAGGTGACAGATAATTACCACCTATATGACTGGTTTATGGACAAATGATAACACCGCATTTATGGTTGGTTGGACTTAATTGAAAATCTGACTTAATCACAATACCGCCTATATGGTCGGTTGGTAATATCACTGATAATTTTTATATTATAATAAGGGAGATTTCTAAATTAGAAATAGTAAAGGTGGATCCCCTAACCCCCAACATTTTATTTTTATTTTAGGAAAGTGATAAAACACAATATTCACATGCTTAATAATTGATTTAATTATATAATGGGTAATTCTTTAGTTGTTTATTGAATCTTAAGCTTAATGCTTCTTGTTGCTTGAACATCAATAAGATTGATGTGGCAAACTTAAAATGAAATTGACGAATGGATTTTAGGTTTCAGCCTTAGATTCAATAGCCCACGATCTCCCTTAAGGATATATAACCCTTAATAGATTTCCTTACGAGATAGGAATATATCTGTCGGGCGGGGGTATCCATTTTTGGAACTTGAACTTAATAAATTCAAGTAACTTGGTTAACATAGACATATGATTAATTGAGTTATTTGGGTATTTGCATCTGACCATCGGAAGAGGCATATGAATATTTTCGTGTTTCATGTTAGCAAACTAATTTATTACACATATATAAGAGAAACAATTCATCATTAAAATAATATTATGTGGAATCACAACCTTAGATATTTGTGTTTTTTTTTCCTTAGTATTTTATTTTGTTTATTTTTTTATTTGTCAAATCCACATTCAACCAACCAATTAAACAATCATTCTCTTCTCCCTTAATTAGATATCTGCAAACAAATAGTATCAACAATTAATAACAACAGTAGGAATTAATTCCTCGTGGGATCAATATTTTTATACTACTTGAACGATATGTGTGTTTGCATTATACGCGTGTGATTACGCCAGTCAAGTTTTTGGTGCCATTACCGGGAGTTATTTTTTTGAGTTATTAATTTTGAAGCTATCTAATTTACTTGTATCTAATTTTCTTTATTTTTATTTTTTATTTTTATTTTCTTTCTTTTATTTTCAGGTGGTTGAAAATGGATCTTAGTTGGGTGATAAAAAAATTACTAGTTTTACGACCAGATTAAGGAGCAGCAGTCCGGTTTTCTGAGGCTTGTTGTCCAACCCAACAACTATCCCTGGATGTCAGAACCATTCAACACAACATATGCTCAACCATATCAGAATGCAACAAGGAGATGTGAGATATGTGATGGTAACCACCCGAGCATTAATCATTCATACAATTCAGGGTGGCTGAACTATCAGAATCCTTCAAGATATGATGAGCCAACATATTTCACTAACCCATATTCTCCATCTTATCCATCATCCACCTACGATCTTCATCAAGAACCAGAACCATCAGAGGAAGATCAGGTGATTGACATGCTCAAAGATTGGTTCAAGAAACAAGACGAAAAGATGAATACAATGTTTGAAACAATCCAGAATCAAATCGAAAGTCTTTAGAGTCAAACAGCGTCCATTCAGAAACTGACAGAACAAACGAGACAAATAACAGAAAACCAGAGCTATGTACCTCACGAAACATTTTCAGATGAAACTGACGAAGCCTTCGACTACCATGCATTTCACAATGACACTTTAATAGAAGTAGAGGGTGACCAGTATCAAGAATCTGAGGTATCAGTTCATGAGCCCAAACTAGCAAAGTCTCTATTTGATTTTTATTATTCGGACTCTGACGAGGAATAAGAACCAGAGCTGTTTGTACCAACTACAATTGAGGATGAAATTATGTATCCTCAAAATGAAGATCTTGGAGCATGTATTGCACAAATGTTTGAAGAAGAGAAACCTGAGCCAGTCATATCAGAGGATGAAGACCTAAAAACATATATATTTCTACATCCTCAGGTTGACACTTATGGAGCTTGCATTTCACAGATGACAGATGAAGAGCTGAATGAGAAAATCCTAAAATACATATGTGAAGAAAAGATGGAGCAAGATGCAGGACAAATCGAAGAGCAAATAACCGACCATATTGAATATCTCACACATTCAGGAGAAACATCACTGTTTTAGGGAGTACAGATCAAAGACATCACCCAGAGACTTGATAGAATGGAACTTCCATTCAAAGTCAAGCACCATACGAGACCTCCTGATTTTCTTTTCGGAATCATTGGAGCGACAAAGTTTAAGAAGGTAACACAAGTACCGAATGGGAAAAAATTCATTTTTGCCACCTTACTGTTGGAAGAGACCCTTCAAAAGCAACGCACACGGGATCGTCTTTAATCGAACATCCAAAACCACACTGAAACGTCCATGACAGATGGATTTCAATCACGTCTGACCGAAGACGAAAAATTTAGCGCTAGCAGGGAGACAACCCATGAAATTGTAATTTATGTTATCATATTTTGTGTATACATGTTGTAAAGTTTTTAATTTTATGTGATATTTTCAGGAAAAGCACAAACGGAGCGTTTAAGGAAAATCAAGATAAGAGGAATGGTGTTTGGCAATCACAAAAATGAAAGCTAATTCATTAGTGATGGTTGAGTAAGGAGTGGAACTTTGAGACACATCCTAATGGATTTATATACCAAACGAGTGGCATATTGCGTACACAATTCCATTGCCTTAATAATTGCTTTGATTTGCTATTCTTTTGTTATTTTGTTTTATTTTAACCGGCAAGATCTATATTTTTTGACTTTCACGAATTATTTTAACGTTCTTTGTAATTTGATAGGTACTAGTGCTATTATTACTCACCCTTTTCAGGATCTATAAATTTAGCTCGTCATTCTTCTCTTCTACACATGCAGATAAAAATTCAGATAAGAGAAAAATGGAAACCACTTCCAAGCGACGAGTTACTTATATCTGTGTGTTTTGTGGATCTAACTCTGGGACCAAACCAGAATTTATGGAGGCCGCAAAGGAATTGGGGAGAGTTATTGCTGAACGAAACATGCACTTAGTATATGGCAGTGGCAATCTTGGATTAATGGGATATGTTTCAAAAGCCGTGTAAGAAGGTGGCAGCCATGTTTTGGGAATCATTCCAAAACCATTAGCAGAGACAAACCTCATCGGAGACTCAAACGGAGAGGAATGCATTGTCTCAGGCATGCCCGAACAACTTATTGAAATGGTCAATCACGCTGACGCTTTCATTGCTTTACTAGGCAGACTAGGCACGTTGGAAGAAATATTCACAGTTGCATCTTGGGCAAATTTGAACATCCACCAGAAATCCATTGGACTATTTAATGTGGATGGATTTTTCGATTTCCTTTTTGTATTTCTTGCAGATGCTAACAAACTTGAGCTTATCTCTAAACCGGTAAAAGACATATTCCTAACTGCGAAAAAAGCCGATGAATTAATCGACCAACTCTTAACTTATGAACCAAAAATCGACCCCATTGTTTCCAAGTTGAACTGGTCTGATAGAGATTGTGGAAAGAAGCGTAGATTGGATTTAGATCTTAATCGCTAATATTGTATAAGAGCAACTGTCAAATCCGCGCTAACCAGATGATATCTTCTAAACTCTTCTTCTACTTTTTAAGACATTGGGGACAATGTCTCATTTAGGTTTGGGGGAGGGGAATAGTTGACTAGTATTTTTTTATGGTGTTGATTTTATTTGATTTTTTAGTCAAAAATTTTCAAAAAATTCAAAAAAATTTAAAAATTTATAAAAATTAAAAAAATATATTTTGTTTTTTTGATTTTAATTTGATTAATCAGGTGAAATTGGTGTGAGATAGCTGTGTAAGGAATTTCCACTCCTGAGACGTATCTTAACCTATTTCGTAACAAGTTAATTTTTGTTTATTTCCTTTTGAATTATTTAATTTGTGAATTCTCCATAAAACTGACTAAAATGGATCTTCATATGCTCAGTTGACAGGTATTATCAACATACATAGTAACATACAGCCATGAGATGTATTTAAAAAGTTTGTAATATTCAGTTCTCTAGTTTAATTGGAGGAAGCATCTAAAAAGCAATGGGAAAAAAAAGCAAAATTTTTTTAAAAAAGAAAAAAAGTGTGTATAAAAAAAAGAAAAAAATCCATTGCTAAAAAGGTTTGAATTCTGATATAAATTTAGGACAAAAATATTACTCTCTTTTCAACTACACTTACGAATATTGTGGGCACAATGATTTGATTAATACCTTGTTGGTTGTGTATATGAAGAATGATAAAAATAATCGGAGATTTTACTTATTTGGTAATTTAGAAAGAAAGAAAACAACTACTAACTTAGATAAGAAGTTTCACTTGTTTAGTCACTAACTTGTTTATTCTTTTTTTTTTCTTTTTGTTTTTATATGCATTGATTGACGTTTGTGGGTATCTTCACTATAAGCCCTCACGAGACTACAACTCGTCCACTAGGGACACCTAGGGGTTTAAAGGCTTGTTGCATACGCTAAATGCAATCGTGATCCATACGAAAGTGGCTTAGTTTAATTTAGTCTCAGTTGTTTATTTTATTTTATTTTGTTGTTTTGATCGAGGACTAGAAAAATGTTAGGTTTGGGGGTGTGATGAGTGGAAAATATATCACTATTTACCACCCATTTTACCTAATATTTTATTTAGTTTCTCGGGTTTGATGAACATTTTGATATGTTTTAGTCTATTTTGCAAATAAAATAAAATTGGGACTCAATGGAGTCATTTAGGACGAAATGTGGAACAAATAAGGGCAAAAAAATGGACTTGACATATGGATTTTGGAGGTTGGAAACCGTAAATGGCGTTCTAACGAAGTACAATTTCAGAAATTTCAACTTTGCACAATTTTAGTATTTTGGCGATAACTTTCTACTCCGATATCGGATTGAGGTGATTCAAGTTCCAAATTAACGAAGACTCAAAGATCTACAACTTTGGCGTTCATAATAATTCTGAATTCTTAAGATTTCATGATCGAAATTGATAAAATATTCGTAAGTGTGTTATGTGTAATTACTAAAGTCATTTTCAAAACAAAATAAATAAATAAATAAATAAAAAATAAAATCGTCAAACTTCCACCAAACATGCTTGCATGTTTGGTGGAGGATTTGGTGCCATGTTTGGTCGAGCAATTGGTGGAAGCCCTTAGATTTGCCTATAAATACCAAGCCATTTCATTTGTAATTCTCATGCTTTCCTTAAGTTTTTGCAAGGAATTTAAGGATTGCATCTTGTTTGTATTTATTTTCAGTATTTTAATTATGCATTTTTATTAATAGTAGTAGTTTATTTTCTTTTATTTTCTTTATATTTAGTAGTTAAATTTCCACTGGGGGAATGGTGAAGCTTTTTTTATTATAGTTTAGATTAATCTCCCTTAATTATAACATGAAAATTATAATTTAATAATATGGACTAAAGGTTATTCCGCCGTAATGACTCATTTTATTTATTTGACATAATGTGACACCGCCTCAATGGTCGGTCTTTAGGTGACAGATAATTACCACCTATATGACTGGTTTATGGACAAATGATAACACCGCATTTATGGTTTGTTGGACTTAATTGAAAATCTGACTTAATCACAATACCGCTTATATGGTCGGTTGGTAATATCACTGATAATTTTTATATTATAATAAGGGAGATTTCTAAATTAGAAATAGTAAAGGTGGATCCCCTAACCCCCAACATTTTATTTTTATTCTAGGAAAGTGATAAAACACAATATTCACATGCTTAATAATTGATTTAATTATATAATGGGTAATTCTTTAGTTGTTTATTGAATCTTAAGCTTAATGCTTCTTGTTGCTTGAACATCAATAAGATTGATGTGGTAAACTTAAAATGAAATTGACGAATGGATTTTAGGTTTCAGCCTTAGATTCAATAGCCCACGATCTCCCTTAAGGATATATAACCCTTAATAGATTTCCTTACGAGATAGGAATATACCTGTCGGGCGGGGGTATCCATTTTTGGAACTTGAACTTAATGAATTCAAGTAACTTGGTTAACATAGACATATGATTAATTGGGTTATTTGGGTATTTGCATCTGACCATCGGAAGAGGCTTATGCATATTTTCGTGTTCCAGGTTAGCAAAATAATTTATTACACATATATAAGAGAAGCAATTCATCATTAAAATAATATTGTGTGGAATCACAACCCTAGATATTTGTGTTTTTTTTCCTCATTATTTTATTTTGTGTATTTATTTATTTTATTTATTTGTCAAATCCATATTCAACCAACCAATCAAGTAATCATTCTCTTCTCCCTTAATTAGATACCTGTAAACAAATAGTATCAAAAATTAATAACAACCGTATGAATTAAGTCCTCGTGGGATCGATATTTTTATACTACTAGAACGATACGTGCGCTTGTGTTATACGCATGTGATTGCATCGGTCATCAGCTCACGTCAGCCGGTCATAATCGCACATGCTCATTTTCCCCAACCTTTTGATCTAGTCTCTAACTCAACCACTCTCTGTCAGCAGAAGACCATTATTCCAACTTTTTGCCCACTGCTACACGTTCTGCCAATGTGGCAACCTGTAATTCAACCACTCCAGCACTATTTTGTCCATCAGAATATCTTCCCAAGGAAAGTCGATGACCTACTCCCATCACATCCATCATCTAGAAGCTCAAAGTTTTATGTAGGGTTTATGTCATTCATATGCAAGTACAAGATACTGCAACCTTATCCTCGACCCTGGGTCAACATGCCGAGGTGAATGGTGCTGAGTCATTTTCCTTACTTCTTGAACAGGTCGGGTCAGTAAAAATGGTAGCACCTCGGTTGGCTTCCGCCAATGCTCAAGTGCTGCTGTATCTGATATCTTTTCTCTAGGTCGGGTCAATATCCCAACCTAGGCTTGTCCACTGGTTCTTCCCTTGGGTGCTTTTCTGTACCTCAGACTCGAGCCTCTCTATCTGAATTCTAATCCCCACAAGGACCCTGGGCCCTAATATGTTAAGTACAAAACCAATCATGCCCCTCTTCAGGCTTCAAACTTCCTCAGGGCTGAAAACCACCATCAACATCTGTCTCATAGTTCTCGGAATCAATGAATAAGTGAGTTGATGTCGGGAACTATAAGAAAAGATGGTGGTGATTTCACCTATGTCCTTGGGTCTTAGTTCAAATCTATTCATACTGCATGTCCCTCGGGTCAGGAAGGCACACATATCACAAAAGATTCCATTTTTGTAATGATTGCCTCTCTTCTATTGTCGATTGAATAGTCTTTCGGGGGTTTCCGAATCACCTCTTGAAAGATATGAAGGCTTAATGGTCTTATTTAAATGCCCGTAACATCTGCCATGCCTTCTTTTTTCTTCGTCTCCCTGTGATGCTAGGTGTTGCACATCCATGGTTTGTGCGCCAAAAGCTTGGACAGTTGTGCCCAACCAAAATAGTGTTTTCAATATGAGCCATTTATTTGGTTTCAATAGATGTGATCCTTGATTACGCCCAAAAAGTATTTGCGGTTATTGCAGTATAGTTGGGGTGTCAATTCCTCAGAAAGATGGTTACAAAGAACTGGTTTACTTAAACAAAAACGTTAGCAGTAACTAAAGTAAAGATAATGATTGAGTTTGGTAATATAAAATAAAGATTATGAAAAATACTTAATAACTATTAATAGAGAGGCAACAAAGCTTCAGGAATCCATCTTGTATCAAACTCCTATATTCAGTTATTGATTCCTGTTATTACTCAATTGAAGGTTTCACATCCCAAAACAATAATCGGAAGATATTCAATTCTAAACATATCAAATTCTAAGGTAATTGATGAATTATTTTCTCTATGTTAACAACACATAAAGTTATCATTATGAGCTATCCAACATCGATAATATACCCTCAGGCAATACTACAGCAGAAGACGAACACATAAAATAACTTTACCAGTCACAACTGGGTTCGTAAATCACACATAGAAGAAGCATGACTGGATCTATATGAGAGTTGACAAAACACAGTTTCTGGATTCAGAAATTGTAAAATAATAAAGAATAACAACCATCAATTGTAACGTTAAATCAAATACAAGAGTTCATCATTAGATTTGCTTAAGATATTAGTTTTCCATGGAAAAAAGAGACACAACCTTGATAGATCGGAGAGACGTCATGGTTTCCTTGAAGTTCTTCATTCTCCTCTCTTGATTTTGTGTTTGTGGCTCTTTGTTGTGTGTTCTCTCTTGTTTCTCTCTGTTTTTCTCCTTTTTTAGGGTTTTAGACAAAGTTGGGTTTATATAGGGAAGCCCTAGAGTCATTGTGCACATCAATTACGTCAAAACCAAGGTTTTGGGGGTGTTCCGGGAAAATATATGAAGTGGAATTTCTGGGGCGCGTCATGATGCCAGTGAGAGGCACATTGTGACGCATGACTACTTCTCTGGTTTCGTATTTTCTTCGTTTCAGCTCTTCCCATGTGCTTCCGATGATTCCGTAAGGTCCCGAAACATGCATAATTGATCCAAACTTCATATTCCATTGCTCTTAATAACAAAGCACAAAATAAACTCTAATTAAGATTAAATACATGATAAATAAGCCGAGTTAACGATGTTCAAAGTACACTTTCATACACTTATCACAACCCTCAACAAACTTATTACTAGTCCCTAATAATTCAAGCGTAAAAATAAAATAAGAACTAAATAAATAAATAAAAACTATCTAAGCCACTTTCGCAGGGATCATGATTGCATTTAGCGTATGCAACAAGTCTTTAAACCCCTAGGTGTCCCTAGTGGACGAGTTATAGTCTCATGAGGGCTTACATACATAATATTATCCTCAAAGAATGCTTAGTAATGAAATCAGAGAACCTTCAAAGTACTCAATGCAACTCAAATCCAAGTCCTTGAATAAATCATCTAAGCCTGACTCACAGTGTGTGCTTAAAGGTTCATTCACAGCTTGATTCCTAAGTAAGCTAACTCAATGATTTTGTTTAAAAATTGGGATCAGTTGGGTCAAACCAACCTAGATATCTCGAATTTACTCTGTAATTACTTTATGTGCTCAGTATGGTATGATGATTTTTTCTTTCTCTTTGTCTCTTTTTTCTTTTTCTTTTCAACTTTTTTTTTCTCTTTTTTCCCCTCAACACACCTACTCTTTAAGGTAGCATTTCTCCTCATGGTGGTTCTAACACTCGCCCATAGGTAGCTTTATGCTTATCGGTTATATGTGGTTTAATTTCTTTCTTTCTAAACTTTCACTTTTTATTTTTAACCATATTACAAATAATAATACTAGCAAATCAGTATATACATCTAGGAAAACAATCATTCATCGACATGCAATTTCGTCAACTAGTCACGTTGCCAACTACATAGGCTTTCACTGCTACAAACCCATAATTAAGTGCTTATCAGTCTAACCTATATCTATTACTCAATGTATCAGATAAAAGTACATTAAAGAACTTATCATTTCTACGATTGCATCATAAAGTAAAAAATATCATCATTGGACTTATGTTTTACTATTAAGGGCTAAAAATAAACAAAATATTTTTTATAACAAAACAACAGGTATTATCATGCGCATGCATACACCCCCACACTTAAAACTTGCATTATCCTCAATGTAAGATAAATATAAAGGAAAATGATTAAGGAACAACACTACCGGACATTGAGTTGATCAGGTTCCTACTGGTGAGAATTTTGCTGTGTGGCTATTTAAGTTGTGCTAACACCTGTATGAATACTCATGCAGATAAAAAATAAACATGCAATTAGCACAAAATAAAGTAAAACTACAGTAAATAAAATAAAATAAATGCATATGCAAGGGTTGCCTCCCTACTAGCGCTAAGTTTAACGTCTTCAGCTAGACGTAACCACTTAATGTTGTCATGGTGGCTTCCATGTAGCGAACTGATGAAGGCATGAGAAAGAATTTGTGGCTGGTTGCAGCATTTCATCCAGTGATCCCCCAGGGCCTGGTGGTTGAAATTTGAGGCTGCACATATGACCAAATTGGCTCAACTTCCTTTTTAACTTCCCATGTATCATTTTCAATTGAGCATTAACTCTCATTTTCCTCATTTTACGGTTCTTTTGGGTCAATTTCAGTTCAGGAGGATTTGATTCAGGTTATAGAGAAGCTGTTTCTGGTAAGACTGCGTCTAGCATGTATGTATATTGGCATTCATCATCACATTGTGGTTGGTTTTCAACATGAAAAATATTTATTTCCAGTGTCGTATTCCCAAATGATAGCTTTATGAGACTATTCCTGCAATTGATAAGAGCATTAGCTGTAGCAAGAAATGGTCTACCTAAAATTAGAGAAATTTTTGACTCAGTGTTAACTACGGATTTAGTGTCTAAGATCAGGAAATCAACGGGGTAGTAGAATTTATCAATTTGAACTAAAACATCCTCAACGACTCCTTGTGGTGTTCTACTGGATTGGTCAGCTAACTTTAAAACTACAAATGTAGGTTTAATCTCACCAAGCCCTAACTGCATATAAATAGAATATGACATAAAATTAACACTAGCACCTAAATCTAATAACGCTTGACCAAACTCATGTGTGCCAATGTGACAAGTATTGGTAGGGCACCTTGGATCTTTGTACTCTTATGGGGTCCTCTGTTCAATTACTGCACTAGCCTGCTCTGTTAAAAATGTAGTCTTCTTCACATTATGTTTCCTCTTCATGGTGCATAGATCCTTCAAAACCTTCGCATAAGTGGGAAATTGTTTTACCACATGTAACAAAGGAAGGTTGATCTTTACCTGCTTTAAGTGTTCTAGGATCTCACCATTTGGGTCACTCTAACTTTTCTCGGTGCCTATTGTTCTTCCTAGGGAGTATTTTCACTATTATCCTTAGTGGCACCTGCAGCTTTAGGGGTGCATGCATCCCTACCTCATTTCCACTCCTAGTGATTATGTCATTAACACCCTTTATATTGGCAATCTCATGATCAGCCTGTGCCATGTGTTGCCCTTGTGGATTAGGTTGAGCTTGAGATGGGAATTTGCCTGGTTCTTTCACACTTAGGGCATTAGTCAATTTGGAGACTTTGCTCTTAATCTCCATATTCTCCTCAGCCATTTGGGTTATTAATGACTCAAACCTTTCATTGGTTTTGCTCTGGGTCTCCACAAATGCTTTCTGCGACTCGACAATTGCTTTCTAGGCCTCCACAAATGCTTGCATAATATACTCTAAAAAATTCCTAGGAACGACAAGTGTATGATATTGGGGAGCATTATAAACTCTAGGTTGTGATGTATGACTCGGCTGATGAGACTCTTGTTTCCAACTAAAGTTGGGATGGTTCCTCCAACCAGGGTTATAAGTTTCTGAGTAAGGTGTATAAGGCTTTTTGTGCATCCCTAATGCATTGCATTGGTTCTCATATGTTCCCCTCATCTCACTATTTACAGGGCACTCTTGTGCCAGATGATCAATCCTCTTACAAACAAAACATACCTCTCGAGGTTCTAAGTGGGCTACTGCATGCATAGTCTTGCTATCTTTGGCTATTAAGGCTCTCATCTGTCTAGTTAATAGTTCAACTTGTGCCTTAAGACTATCAATTTCCCTAAAGTAGTGTATGCCTCTACTAGAATGAGTGGGGCGTGTCCTATAAGTGCTATCCATGGCATTAGGTCCAGTCTATGTAAGAGATTTCCCAGCTAGTTCATCTAAGTACTCGAATGCCTCATCGATGTCATTTCGGATGAACTCACCATTGCACATTGTCTCTACGAATTGACGCTCTCTAGGGGTTAGATTGTCATAAAAATAACTTACTATGCGCCAAATCTCATACCCATGGTGAGGGAAACTAGCTAACATCTCCTTATACCTCTCCCACGTTTGATAAAGGATCTCACTGTCCTTTTGAGAGAAGGTGGAGATTTGTCTTTTCAAGGCATTAGTCTTATGGTGTGGGAAGTATTTGTTGAAAAATGCTTATGTCATCGCGCCCCATGATCCTATTGACCTAAGTCATAAAGAGTACAACCAGCTCTTAGCTTTATCCTTAAGGGCAAAAGGGAAGAACTTAAGTCTAATTGTGTCGGTAGTTCCAAACCGGTCATGGAATATTGCTACGACCTCTTCAAACTCTCTACTGTGCACATAGGGATTCTCGTTCTCCAAACCATGAAAGGTCGGGAGATATTGTATCATCCCATGTTTAAAATCTAACTGTGGTGCATAAGGAGGAAACATTATGCATGATGGTGTAGCTGTGCGAGTGGGGTGGAGGTATTCCTCAAGAGACTGCATAGGTGGTCTCTCGTACTCACTCATGATGTGTGTGCTAGATGTGGACAGTGTGGCAAAACGATTATCAAACAGACTTTTTGAGTTTGAGTTTTCCTTTTCAATCCTAACAAATCTACCAAATCGGTCTCTATATCTAGGCATGCAATTAATCACAAGTAAAGCGAGAAAAAGAAATAAAAGAAAAATAAATAAATAAATAAAAAGAATAAACTAAAATTTAATATCTAACTAAAACTAAAATTGAAATAAAATAAGTAAATAAATAATAAATAAATAAAAATAACAGAAAGTTAAAGAAGGAACGAAGTTACCACTTTGTGTTTTACCAAGCAAACCTGCTCCTTTAGATTGTAAATCGCGTGCTTCCGATGTGTCCGTAAGGTCCCGAAACACACGTAATTGATCCAAACTTCATATTCCATTGCTCATAATAACAAAGCACAAAATAAAATCTAATTAAGATTAAATACATGATAAATAAGTAGAGTTAGCGATGTTCAAAGTACACTTTCATGCACTTATCAATCCTCCTTACACGCGTCCCTGATCCCATACATCTGTCTCAATCTGACAGCCAAAACTAGCCCGAGTAGCTATTTAAAGGCTGTTGTTGTTCATCTTCCTACTTTCTTAACTTCATCTTCCCTAAACACTCTCAAAGATTCACATTTTCCTCTGCAACTTCGAGTCTTCAACAACTTCAAGCTTCCTCCATTTCCATTTTTAAGCTTCTGCAAGTAAGTTCCCCACTGTTTTCCTATTTCTTTGCTTATATTTTTCCACTTTTAAGATGTCCAAAGTTCTTTAGAGTTAACCACTTAGTAGGGATGATGACACAGTAGACCCTATCTTCCACGTATACAACTATACTAATCATTGAACTAATTCTAAGAGTTTACTTTTAACTAACCTCCTTCATCGGATCTTGTCTTATCTTGAATGTCAGACTCAAAGACTTCCTCCCCCACTCGCCTCAATATCTTACCTCTTATCGCGCCGCCAACATGCCATACACAGTTTATGATCGGAAAGTCTTGACAATAATGACACAACGATGACTGTTTCTGAAGAGGCAAATCAGTCCTTCCATGAACGGGTAACTCGACCCGAGCCTAGTGACCTTGAGCTCGACTTTGTCAATCTGGATGTGTATCGGGTTTCATTAATAATCGAGGCCAATCTAGAACAATTGAGGGCATGATTTAACATCCCTAAGGCCATCACCCTGAGCGTTCCAAAAGAATGGGACCAAGCAAGTCGTCCATGTGATGATTATGTGGCACTTTGTACAACCTTATTCGACATGGTGTTGTGTCTGACCTTGCAGGGATATTTTACAAAGATACTGACGGCGGTGAATCTTGCTCCATGCCAGATGAATCTAAATAGGTGGAGGGAGCTGGCCAGCCTTTACGTGATCTGGAGCAGAGCAGGTGATCAGTGAAATCACACACGTAACGCAAGCACATATATCGCTCAAGTAGTATAAAAATATCGATCCCTTGAGGACTTAATTTCTACTGTTGTTATTAATTATTGATTCTATTAATTTACATGTATCTAATTAGAGGGAGAGGGGAATGTTTGCTTGTTTGGTTGGTTGAATGCAGATTTGCTAAATAAATAAATATATAAATAAACAAAAGAAAATACTAAGGAAAATAAACAAAAGACATAAATATCTAGGGTTGTGATTCCAAACAATATTATTCTAATGATGAATTGATTCTCTTATATATGTGTAATAAATTAGTTTGCTAACCTGGAACACGAAGATATGCAAAAGCCTCTGTCGATGGCCAGATGCAAACACCCAAATAACCCAATTAATCAAATGTCTATGTTAACCAAGTAACCTGAATTCATTAAGTTCAAGTTCCAATTGTGGCTACCCCCGCACGACAGGTATATTCCTATCCTGTAAGGAAATATTTTAAGGGTTATCTATCCTTAAGGGAGATAATGAACTATTGAATCTAAGGCTGAAACCGAAAATCCCGTTTCCAAGTTCATTTTAAGTTTACCACATCAATCTTATTGGTGAGGCAATAAGAAGCATTTGTCTTAAGATTCAATAAACAAACTAAAGAATTACCCATAATATAATTAAATTAATTATAAGCATGTTAATATTGTGTTTCATCACTTCCCTAGACTAAAAATAAAATGATGGGGGTTAGGAAAAACCACTTTTAGAAATCTCACTTTATTATAATATAGAAATTATCAGTGTTACCCAATTAAGTTGAACCAGCCATAAAGGCGGTGTTATTATTTATCCATAAACCAGCCAAATAGGCGCTAATCATCTGTCACCTAAAGACCAAACTTATAGACGATGTCACATTATATTACATAAATAAAACCAGCCATTAAGACGGTATCAAATTTAACCCATATTATTAAATTACAATTTCCATAAAACAAATAAAGTGAGAATAATCTACCTTTACTATTTCTAATTTAGAAATCCCCCTTATTATAATATATAAATTTAGCATGACATTACCAACCAACCATAGAGGCGGTATCCAATTAAGTCAGGTTTTAAGATAATTTATATATTATAATTCGGGGAGATTAATCTAAATTTTAATAATAAAAGCTTCACCCTTCCCTAGTGGAAATTTAACTACTAAATATAAAAGAAATAAAAAGTAAATAAACTAATACTATTGCTGGAAATAAAAGATCAAAAATTAAATAAATAAAAATAAAATCCTTAGATCCTTATTTAGAACCTTAAGAAAGTACTACTATTACTAAAAATAAAAATACATAAATTAAATAACTAATACTAAACAAACAAGATACAATCCTTAATCCCTTATTAGGAACTTCAGGAAAGTATGAAAATTCTGAATGAATTCGGCCTCAATTTATAGGGAAAAATTGGTCTACGCATCGTGACGTGCCATTGATCTTCGACACATGGCATGCGCTTTGCTGAGATGATGACACGTGGCACACGGCTGTCAGCAGACTGAATTATTGGCTCTACGTCGCGATGCGTGAAGTTTTTCATTTTACGATGCTGACGTAAGCAATGACGTGTAGTGTCGGCAGCATGGGATGATGACACGTGTCTGATGTGATGTTGACACGTGGCAAACGCATGTTAGCAAGTGCATATGATAGCATATTTTTCTGATGTTGACAATTGTCCGGTGCACGTTAGTGGTCACGACATAGAAGTGTTGCGCATCGCGATGTCAAAATGATGATTTTGTCTTTTTTGTCCATTTTTCATTGTTTTTCCCAGATTTCATTCAGTTGTTGGACAGTTATGGCCCATAGCATCACTATTTGTATAGATCATGGTGTTGTTGTACAAATTAACTATGTGACAAAAGAAATTGCTCTTTTATCATTTGTAATTAGATTACCAAGATGTATAAATGATAAAAGGTCCATATGATTAGTTCCGGATTGAGATGATATGAGACAGTATCAATCCACGAAGGTTTAATCATTAAATATCCCTAGTCGTAGTATTATCGAGATTGCACATCGATAATGCGGAATAGACTAGTATTACACTTGTTTTGCGTTGTGGGAGCATAACAACATAGTTCTCAAATATTTAGGTATAGGATACTTATGCAAGTGTAATAGGAGGTTGTGTTTACCGATGGTACGAAAACATCTTCGCTCTGGATAAACCCCTCGAAATTCCATTGGTAGTATGACTATGTGTCTATGGAAGTCCGAATCAGGGTAGGTGTATTTGGTCTTAACCTGAGACTTGCACCGCTAATACTTGCGACAATCAATGTACTTTGGTTTTGGTTGTCCAGGGCTTTAACCGGTTCTGTGTATGCCTCTTCTGGGTATATTGAGAATCGTAGTGTATTGGGTGTGATGTCGAGATGGAAGTATCACTCCAGTCATAGTGGAGAATATGATCACGTAGGATATGGAACTTGTGCTCTTATGTACTGCAGTCATCGGGATAATATGACTAGGTCATGATTATCCGATTATAGAGACCATTTACCATAGATCCGATATGTGCTTCGTACGGGGCAGACATATTTCCAGCCCCAAGCCTTGCACGTGACATCCGATACTGGATCGTAATACGCAATACTACGTATACTACGCCTGATATAGATCACATATTCCAGTAAGAATATTTCTGGAGAATTGGGTAGGCACGGTGCTTTGCTAGAAGCCAACCATGTCTTGTAAATCTGTAAGAACGTAGTACTAGGTACGTACGTGTTCGGATAGTTCTACGACCGGATTTACAGCCAACATATCCGGGGATCTCATGGGTCGCTTCCCGAAGATTTACCGATGACGTATGACTCGCACTTTGTTAATCTGGGATTAATCAAGAGAGAGAAAATTAATCTGGGTTTAATTACAGAGATATTTTATCTGAGATAAAATATTATTTAAAGAGAGAGAACGATTAATTTGGAATTAATCGATAAAATAATATATTCGATATATTATACGAAATTGGATTTCGACGCGGAATTAAAATTGGATTTTAATTCGGGCGAACGAGTTAATTTAGAATTAATTCGTTAGCGACGTGAATAGTAACTTTGCTAGGCATAATTATTTAATTACGTCGCAATGGAAAATTCATTAATTCGGAATTAGCGAACCCGAGCCCGGGAGTATTTATGGGCGCACTCGCATTGCGAATTTAAGTGCGGCCCACAAGTCACATCAAGCGTCAAATCATTAGTCACTTTGATTGATGTGATGTCTAGTCACTTTGAGTGATTGACAACATGTCACTTTTGATGTGAATAGTGATGGAAGTGGTTGGTTGGCTTTAATGCCTTGACTTTGTGAAAGTGAAAATTGGTATATGTTTTAATTCATTTTTGAAATCAATTAACCAATACACTTAACACATTTTTTTCTCTCTTTCCTCTTCCCTCTCTCGGTCTTGGACCACATTTCCTTCTCCAAATTTGGCTATTGCCGAGAACTACAAGAAGGGAAATAGAAATTTTGTGGCAAACTTAATGAAGGTTTTAATAACAAGTATAAGCATAAGCACCAGCTTGAGTAAGCTATACATAAGTAATTCTTGAGAGATTAGCCTAAGTTAGAGAAGTGTTTAGAGAAGCTTGTGAGGTAATGTTTGATCTTATCCTAAGCTATGTTCATTTGTTTATTAGATGCATGGTCACTTAGCTTAATGTTGAAATAAGGCTAATCAATTATGTTAGGATACTTTAGAAGTATAAACACAACATGTTTATGTTTGAGGTCAAAGATGTTCATGTTGGACATGAAACAATTAATAAGTGTTTTAAACTCTAGATTAAAGCTCAGAGCTATGGCTACCATTCTAGATTCATTTGACCACCTTTAGGTGAACTAGAATTGTTCATGAGACATTTCTAATTGAGATTCTAAAATGGTTTATGATTAGATTCAAACAAATTCATATTAGTATTTAGAATACATAATGCTTGTTGTAAAACATGTGTTGATGGTGGTTATGAAGTTAAAATTGGATTTTAAGTGCATTTGAAGTATTGGGAGAAAATTAGGTTGGGTCCCTATTTTTTCCTACGGACTCATATCGGAATATAGTTTTACATAAAAATATTTTAAAATACACATATACTTGATATCAATGGCTTAGACTCATTTTCGTTGTCCAGGACACAAATCCAACCCTATGGTTCCACAACTGCCCCAACATTTATCTCTTCATTGCTTCATCAAGACAATTTTCTTTTAAATCTATCTGACCGGCGTAAACACACGCGTATAACGCAAGCGTACGTATCGTTCAAGTAGTGTAAAAAGTATCGATCCCACGATGACTTAATACCTAATCTATTAATTTTATGAGGTCAAATGATTACTAGTATCTAACAGGTTGTTTGATTGATTTGAAATGGTGATGATTCTAAATTTAAAACAAGTAAATAAAATTGTTCGAAAGTAGGTTTAAGGAAATTCAATATTAAAAACTATCTAGGGTTGTGAATATTTCTAATATCTTTTAAAAGATGAAGTGGTTATTTCATGTTTGTGTAATAAATCGGTTTACTAACCTGGAACACTAAATTATGCGAAAGCCTATGTCGATGGTCAGACGCAAATACCCAGTTTAACCCAATTGAACCATATGTCTATGTCAACCAAATTATCTGGATTCATTAAGTTTAAGTTACAATTATGGCTACCCCCGCTCGACAGGTATATGTCTATCCTGTAAGAAAATCTATTAAAGGGTTATCTATCCTCAAGGAAGATCATGGGCTATTAACTCTAAGGCTGAAACCTAAAATCCCTATGTCTAGTTCATTTTAGATTTACCAGATCAATCTTATTAGTGGCCAATTAACAAGACGCTTTAGGCTTAAGACTTAATAAGTAAACCTTTAAATTACCCAAACTATAAAATAACCACTTATAAACCGGTGATATTAAAAGTCATCACAACCCCAGATAACTAACTTAGTTACGACACATAACTAGGGCTTTAAAAGACATAAAGTAAAAATATTGAAAAGTAATTGCGGTAAAGTAAAAGCTGAAAAGTAAATTGAAATAAAATAAAATAAAATGCTAAGGTAAAATGATCAACTTTTAATATTACTAATTTAGATATCTCCCTTAATATAATATATTAACTTGTGATTATTTTACCAACCAGCCATATAGGCGGTAACCTGATTTAGTCAAATTAAGTCAAACCAGCCATAAAGGCGGAACCAAAATAAACCTGCCATATAGGCGGTAAGAAAATTTAATTACCAACCGACCAATCTGGCGGTATCCTTGATTAGTCAGGTTTAAACCAGATTAAAATGAATTACCAACCGACCAATCTGGCGGTATCCTTTTTAAGTCAAATTTTAAATAGTGAATATATTATATTTAAGGGAGATTAATCTAAATAGCAATAGTAAAAGAATTACCTTTCACCCTAGCATGGGGAAGTTACCTCCTCATGGTTGAATAGTAAAAACTGTAAAAAGTAAAGAAAGTAAATTATTATTACTATTACTATTACAGAACGTAATTAAAATTAATTATAAAACTGAAATTAGAAGAAAGTAAGAAGAGAACTCCCTATTTACATCATAGAATTTAGAGAGAATGATACATCTAAAACTGAAATCTCGAGCTCAATTTATAGGCGCGGATAGGCCTCCGGTTTTGCGACGCCGGTGCTTTTTGGCGTGGCATGCTGAGGGCTTGACACGTGGCGATTCTGGATAAGGAGATAAGGCGAGACGTGGCAAGGCGGCTGAGATAAGGCGAGACGTGGTAAGGCGGCTGAGAGCTCAATTATTATGCTAACGTGGCATGACGTAGCGACACGTGTCGAAAGGGAGTGTCGGCACCGTAGGATTGCGACACGTGGCACACTGTGATTAGTTGATGATGATGTGGCGGTGATGTGGCATTTTGACTCGGTCAACTGGTGATGTGGATGATGACATGGCGGTGACGTGGAGTGATACGTGGCACATGTGACAATGGCGACTGTCGGCACCATAGGATGATGACACGTGGCACGTCGCACGTTAGCAGATCGGCTGTGATGGTGACATGTGGCACGGTGCACGTTAGCAAAGTCAAACTTCTATGATTCTGACACGTTGACCTGGTGCACGTTAGCATGGACCCGGTGCACGTTAGGCGTCGCGACGCGCCAAAATTACCAAAATGCCCTTTTTCCAATTTTCACTGTTTTGGTCCAAATCACCTCCAGAATGTCCTGAGACTTTATTTATCTACAAAATATCACAAAACACATCAAAATATTCACAAAACTCAAGAAACTATACAAAATATTAGGTTAAATGAGTGGGAAATATTGATATAATTACCACTCATCACACCCTCAAACCTAACATTTTACTAGTCCTCGAGCAAAACATAAAATAAAATAACATAATAAAATTTAACTAAGCCACTTTCGTAGGGATCACGGTTGCATTTAGCGAATGCAACAAGCCTTTAAACCCCTAGGTGTCCCTAGTGGACGAGTTGTAGTCTCGTGAGGGTTTACAGCAAAGATACCCACAAACATTTTACAAAAGTAAAAATGTAGTGAAACTAATGCACACAAAAGCAAAAAGACAAGCGAAAAGCGAATAAAGAAGTTAATGACTAATCAGGTGAAACTTCTACTCCAAGTTACTAATTGTTTTATTTCTTTCTAAATTACTGAATAAGTAAATTCTCCGATTATTTTTACCATTCTTCATATTCACAACCAACAAAATATTAAACAACTCATTTTTGCCCACAACAGTCACAAATGCAGTTGATAATATGGTAATATTTTTGTCCTAAAGTTTTATCAGAATTCACACCTTTTTATAGCAATGGAATAATTTTTCTGATTTTTTATTTGATTTCTGATTTTTTTTTATTTATATACAATATCTTCCATCTATGTAACGAGTGTTGGGTCGGTGGCTCCCAAACCAGTTGGCTTTAGGGCACCAGGTGTTAAGACACCCCTACGGACTTAATTACCCAGACTTCATATATATATCTATATATATATATATATATATATATATATATAATATATATATATATATATATATATATGTAGCATCTTTGATCCATGTAGCGAGCTTTGGGCCAGTGACTCCCAAACCAGTTGGCTTTAGGGCACTGGGTGTTAAAACACCCTTACAGACTTAATAACTCGGACCTCAGACGTTTTTTTTTACTCCATCACTTTTTGAGATGCTTCCTCCAATTAAATTAGAGCACTGAATATTACAAACTTTTCAATTATAGCTCATGTCCGTATATTTCCATGTATGTTGATAATACCTGTCAACTGAGCATATAAAGATCCATTTTAGTCAGTTTTATGGAGAATTCACAAATTAAATAATTCAAAAGGAAATAAATAAAAATTAACTTGTTCCAAAATAGGTTTGAGATACGTCTCAAGAGTGGAAACTCCTTACACAGATATCTCTAACCAATTTCACATTTTTAGTCAAAATAAAAACACAAAAAACGCAAAATATTTTTGTAATTTTTGAAAATTTTTCAATTTTTTTGTATTTTTCGTAAAATTTTGGACTAAAAAAATAAAAACAACACACATATTAAAAACAAGGTACTGATCAACTAATTCCCTCCCCCAAACCTAAATGAGACATTGTCCCCAATGTCTTAAACAGTAGAAGAAGAGTTTAGAAGATAATACCTGGATAACTGAAATTCTACAGGAAATTAAAGGTTAAGATCCAGATTAATTCATCGCCTCTTACCACGATCGTCTTCAGACCAATTTATCTTTAAAAGGATAGGGTCAACTTGTGGTTCATAAGCTAAGAGTTGGTCTATTAGATCCGGAGCAGTTCTTGCAGTAAAGAGGAGTTCTTTCATAGGTTTTGACACGAACCCATTTCTCCGAGCATTATCAAGAAACACACGAAGAAAATCATAAAATCCTTCAACATTGTATAGTCCAAGCGGCTTCTGGTGTATGTTCAGGTTCGCCCAAGATAGCACGATAAAAATTTCCTCCAATGTGCCCAAGCCACCTGGCAAATCAATAAAAGCATCAGCACGGTTAATCATTTCTACCAATCGTTCATACATAACTGGCACGATCAGTTCCTCTCCGTTTGATGGTTCAATAAGATTTGCCTCTGCCAAAGGTTTTGGGATGATTCCCAAAACGTGGCTGCCTCCTTACTGTACAGCTTTTGAAACGATCCCCATAAGTCCAAGATTACCTCCGCCATATACTAAGTGCATATTCCTTGCAGCTAAGACTCGACCCAATTCCTGTGCTGCCTCTATGTATTGTGGCTTAGTACCAACACTAGTACCGCAAAAAACACAGATGTTTTCAACTCGTCTTCTTGAAGTGGCTTCCATGTTTTACTCTAGATGTCTCCAAAAGTGCAATGATGAGTTGAATTTATAACACCTGAAAAGGGTGAGTAAAATAATAGCACTAGTACCTGCCAAATGAAAATTATTAGTTAAACAGTAAAATAAATCGTGATAGTAAAAAAGGTCTGGATCCTGTCGGAGAAAGTAAAAGAAAACAACAAAACCAATTACAATTATTAGGAAAAGACAAAGAGATATAATATGTACAAGAAAATTAGCAGCTTGATTGACGTCTATGCTTCAGGGACAAGTTTCCCATCCAATTTTCTTATAAATTGGCAAACAGGGTCTTTTTGAGTCAGATTCCTAAGACTTAACTGTTCTCTTTCTTTTTGAAATTTTTTATGTAATTTGCGAATGGCTATGTGTACATATCCACTGGGATGCGTCTCAAGAGTCGAAGATATATCATCTAAAGACTTCTTACTCAAGCCATCCCTAATGAATTTAATTTTGTCTTCACGATTATCAGACACCATTCCTAAAGAACGACAACGAGTATTTCAATTCCAGCGTGCACATTTGTAACAAACACCCATTTGTTTAGCTCTACGTTTCTTTACATAGGTGCTTCTTCCAAAACTAGGCAGATGTGAAATAAAAGATTCAGAAGACTCACCTGCCAATCGGACCCGTGCTTTAATTACCCAACGAATATCATTAGGAACACCATGGATCGTTAGTAGTCTCATCCGTTCCAAGCGAGCTTTGTAAACTTTCATCAGAGATTTTTGAGGGAAAGAAGGAAATTGCTTGTGAAGATTTGCGAGAGCTTCTTCCATCTTGAAATGAGTTAATCTGCAAAAACTAAACACACAAAATTAAATCACACTAAATCACAATATATACATAAATTGCATGGGTTTCTTCTCTGCGAGCGCTAAGTTTAAAGTCGTCAGCTAGACTTGACTTCTCGATCGTTAGGCTGGATCTGAAAGTGTGACACTTTCTTTTTGTCGCTCAAATGATTCTCCCCAGTAGTGCTTGACACGCTGACTGTTAACCTTGAATGTTTCGTTGGTGTTGGGATCTAGTAACTCAACAGCTCCATATGGAAAAACCTGAGTGATTACAAATGAACCTGACCACCTTGATTTCAACTTTCTAGGGAAAAGAATTAATCTTGAGTTGTACAACAGCACCTACTGCCTTGGTTCCAACTGTCTGTGCACTATTTTTCGGTCATGCCATTTCTTGGTCTTTTATTTGTACAATCTGGCATTCTCATAAGCCTGTAGGCGAAATTCCTCCAATTCGTTGAGTTGATGATGTTTTTTCTCTCCTGCAGCTTGTAAATCAAGATTCAACTTCTTCAGTGCCCAGTACGCCTTGTGTTCAAGCTCAACTGGAAGATGACATGATTTCCCAAACACCAATCGATATGGGGACATACCAATGGGTGTCTTGTAAGCTCTTCGGTAGGCCCATAATGCATCATCTAGTTTTGTAGAACAATATTTCCTTGTTGATCCAACAGTTCTCTCCAAAATTCTTTTGATTTCCTTGTTTGAAACTTCAACTTGTCCATTTGACTGTGGATGAGCAGTGGCAACTTTGTGAGTAACTCCGTATTTGGATAGGAGTGCGTCAAAGTATCTGTTACAGAAATGTGTGCCACCATCGCTGATGATTGCACGAGGTGTTCCGAACCGAGTGAAAATGTTCTTTTTCAGGAATTTGATCACCACTTTTGAATCATTGCATGGAAGTGCAATTGCTTTGACCCATTTGGAGACGTAGTCTACATCAACCAGGATGTTCAGGTTCCGAATGATGGAACAAAGGGTCCCATGAAATCAATACCCCATACATCGAATATTTCCACTTCTAGAATGTTTTGCAATGGTCATTCATTTCTCCTTGAAATATTCCCCGTTTTCTGGCACCTGTCACATTGAAGAGCAAAAAGATAAGCATCTTTAAAAAGAGTGGGCCAGAACAAACTTGATTGTAGGACTTTGGCTGGCAGTTTTTGTTTCTGCTGAAGTGTCCACCATATGTGATGAATGACAGTGCTGCAAAACACTGTTGACTTCCTCATGTGGACACACACCGTCTCAATAATTGATCAGCACACCATTTGAACAGGTACAGCTCATCCTAGACATAATGTTTGACTTCTTTGAATAATTTCTTCCGTTGCTGAGTTGTCCATTCCAACGGCCATTTTCCTAATACAATGTAGTTGACATAGTCAGCATACCAAGGGGCATCTTGCTGATTCATGGCAAACAATTGTTCATCTGGAAAAGTTTCTTTGATTGACATATATTTTTCAGCTGTTTCTCCATTCTCGAGCCTCGATAGATGATCTGCAACCTGATTTTCTGTCCCTTTTTCTGTCTCGAATTCCACGTCAAATTCTTGCAGAAGAAGTATCCAACGGATCAATCTGGGTTTGGCATCTTTCTTCATGATCAAGTATTTGATTGCTGAATGATCTGTGTAGATCACCACTTTGGGACCCAGCAGATAGAAGCGGAATTTGTCAAAAGCGTACACAACTGCGAGCAACTCTTTTTCAGTGGTTGTGTAGTTGAGTTGAGCTTTATTCAAAGTTCTGCTGGAGTAGTAAATGGTGTGGAAAATCTTTGCTTTGTGTTGTCCCAAAACTGCACCTACAGAAAAATCATTAGCATCGCATATTACTTCAAATGGAAGGGTCCACTCTGGTGCTACAATGATGGGTGCAGAAATCAGCTTATGTTTTAAGATCTCAAAAGCTTCATGGCATTCTTTGGTGAAGTTGAAAGGCACATCCTTCTCCAGAAGATTGCACAGAGGTTTAGCAATCTTGGAAAAGTCTTTGATAAATCTCCTGTAAAAACCTGCATGTCCGAGAAAGCTCTGAATCCCTTTGACAGATGTCGGCGGAGGTAGTTTTTCAATTGTTTCAATATTTTCTTTGTCTACCTCGATTCCTTTTTGTGAGATCCGGTGTCCAAGAACAATGCCCTTCTGTACCATGAAATGACATTTCTCCCAATTGAGCACCAGGTTTGTATATTCGCACCTTTGTAACAACTGTTCCAAATTTTGCAAGTAGTGGTCAAAATAATCTCCAAACACAGAAATGTAACGCTCCATACTCTGCTCCAACATGTCTGAGAAGATGGCCATCATGCAACGCTGAAATATAGCAGGGGCATTACATAATCCAAATGGAATCCTACGGAAAGTAAAAGTACCATAGAGACATGTAAATGTAGTTTTCTCCTGGTCTTCTGGTGTGATGGAAATCTGATTGTACCCTGAATATCCATCCAGAAAGAAATAGAACTCATGTCCTGCCAGTCTGTCTAACATCTGGTCAATGAATAGTAACGGAAAATGGTCATTTCTCGTGGCTTTGTTCAGCTTCCTGTAGTCCATGCATACTCTCCATCCAGTCACTGTTCTTGTTGGGATTAGCTCATTCTTTTCATTGGTAACCATAATAATTCCTCATTTTTTTGGTACACACTGCATAGGACTCACCCAACTACTATCTGAGATGGGGTAAATGATGCCAGCATCCAACCATTTGATTATTTCTTTCTTTACGAATTCCTTCATGATTGGATTGAGTCTCCATTGATGCTCCACTGTGGGTTTGTACTCATCATTCATCAGAATCTTGTGCATGCAAAATGATGGACTAATGCCTCGAATGTCTGCTATAGTCCAGCCAATGGCTCTTTTGTGCTCTCGTAATACTCTCAGTAACTTTTCTTCCTGCTCCAATGTTAGTGAAGAAGAAATAATAACAGTAATCAGAAGAGTTTCCAAGAAATGCATACCTGAGATGGCTCGGAAGTATCTTCAGCTCCAGTTGTGGTGGTTCTCTTCAATCGAAGGCTTGATTTGATCTTTTTTTGGCAGTTCCAAGCTTTCAACTGGTGGTGTTGATTTGAATCGGAATGGTTTGTCAAGGTAGTTGATACATTCCAGGATTTCAGCATCTAACTCGCTGTCAGTCATGTTGGTGATGCAAGCTTCGAGTGTATCTATGGGATTTGGCTTAGTATCCTAAACGATATTGTCAACAACATCAACTCTGAAGCATTCTTCTCCTTTTCATCACTCGGGAATTTCATGGCTTTGAAAACATTAAAGGTAACTTCTTGGTCCTGCACTTTCATGGTCAGTTCTCCTTTTTGCACATCAATCACAGTTTTACCTGTAGCCAAGAATGGTCTCCCAAGAATGATAGGTACTTCTTTGTCTTCTTCCATGTCAAGGATGATGAAATCTGCTGGGAGAATCATTTTGTCAACTTTGACCAGCACATCTTCAACAACACCTCTTGGAAATGCTAGTGTTCGATCAGTAAGTTGCAACGAGACTGAGGTAGGCATTGCTTCTCCAATCTGCAGTTTCCTGTAAATAGAAAAAGGCATCAAGTTAACACTAACACCTAAATCACATAAAGCCTTACCGATATAATGTTCTCCAATGGTGCATGGAACTTTGAAACTGCCAGGATATTTCAACTTCGGGGGAAGTTTCCTCTGTATAATGGCACTGCATTCTTCTGTCAATGCTACTGTCTCGTAGTCTCCCAATCTGAAAGAATATCTTTTATAAATTTAACATAGCAGGGCATTTCTTCCAACGCTTCTACGAATGGGATGTTGATATATAGCTTTTTGAACACCTCCAGGAATCGAGCAAACTGCTTGTCCAGTTTTTTTTCTGAAGATGCTGAGGAAAATGTGGAGGTGGAGTGATTCTTTCTGGTTCTTTTTCCTATGCTTCTTTTTCCTCCATCTGTTGCTCTGCTTCTTTTGGAACTTCTTCTTTGGATACCTTGATTCCAACATCTTTGTTGATTTCAGTCCGCTTTTCAAAGTAATGACTTGACATTGCTCCTTCCATCGGTTCCTTGGATTTGGTTCTGTGTCTGGGAAGATTACCTGGCGGTCTGTAACTTTGAGCATTAGCCAGTTGTCCGATTTGATTCTCTAGTGCTTTGATGGAAGCTGATTGGCTCTGAAAGATAGCATCATACTTTTTTAACTAAGCCATCACTTATACTATTGTGGTTCATTTGCCTGCTTCTGGCCTTTGTTCTGTTGCTGGAATCTAGGTGGTGGATAGTTCTCTGCTGTTGGAATCCAGGTGGTGGATTGTTCTTTTGCCCTGAATTGTTGCTCCATGAGAAATTGGGATGATTCCTCCACCCTGGGTTATAGGTGTTGGAATATGGATTGTTCCCATGTCTGTTGAAATTATTGACATAATTCACTGTCTCCTCAAGTTGGTTCGGCTCTGGTGCTCCTCCATATGGTGAACTTGTGGATCCAGTGGTAAGAGTCTCCATGAATTTGCATATCTGATCCAGTTTGGCATTGACTGCTGTATTGGCTCCACTTTCATAAATTCCTGCAATTCTTTGGATCATGCTCCTTTCTGTGGCCATAAGGAATTGTTGTTGGCATTTTCTTCGATTAGGTCCCAGCTTGATCTTCTCCTTTCGCCATTAAAGCTCCTCCAGCAACAGCATCAATTATAGTTCTCATTATTCCAGAACGTCCATTATAGAAGGTTTGGACTTGAAGCCATTTTGGAATCTCATGGTGAGGACATTTCCGGAGCAAATATTTGTACCTTTCCCAAGCTTCATAGAGATTTTCTGAGTCTTGTTGTACAAAGGATGTGATGTCATTCCTCAGCTTTCCAGTTCTGGCTGGTGGAAAGTACTTTGAAAGAAATTTGGTGGCTAAAGTGTTCCAAGTTGTGATGGAACCTGCTGTTAGTGAATGTAGCCAAGCTTTAGCTCTGTCCTTCAAGGAGTATGGGAAAACACGCAGTCTCATTGCTTCTTCAGCTTCTCGATTGTAATTGAAAGTGCCGCAAACTTCCAGGAAGTTGCTGATGTGGGCATTAGGATCTTCAGTTGCATTCCCCCCAAACTGAACTGACTGCTGAATCATCTGAATGCATGTTTTGATGTCACCCGCATTTGATGGTAAGGGAGGAAGTACAATACAAGAAATGAGTCTGTCAACCACCGGAATGGTTCTGTCTCGAATGGGAATTGGTGGTGCAACCTCCAAAGGTTCAGGTTCCATGTTGACTAAAGCTTCTTGGCCTTCTCGCCTTTCTTTTCTCAACTGTTTGATGGTTCTTTCAATTTCTAGGTCAAGTGGTCAGAGTTCTAAAACAATAAGTAAAAAGAATTAGATACAAGTAAATGTATCTAACCTCTAAACTAATAGTGAAAGATAAATAAGTCCCCGGGAACAGCGCTAAAAACTTGACCGGTGTAAACACACGCGTATAACGCAAGCGTACGTATCGTTCAAGTAGTATAAAAAGTATCGATCCACGAGGACTTAATACCTAATCTATTAATTTTATGAGGTCAAATGATTACTAGTATCTAACAGGTTTTGAAATGGTGATGATTCTAAATTTAAAAACAAGTAAATAAAATTGTTCGAAAGTAGGTTTAAGGAATTCAATATTAAAAACTATATAGGGTTGTGAATCTTTCTAATATCTTTTAAAATATGAAGTGGTTATTTCATGTTTGTGTAATAAATCAGTTTACTAACCTGAAACACTAAATTATGTGAAAGCCTCTATCGATGGTCTGACGCAAATAACCAGTTTAACCCAATTGAACCATATGTCTATGTCAACCAAATTATTTGGATTCATTAAGTTTAAGTTCCAATTATGGCTACCCCCGCCCGACAAGTATATGTCTATCCTGTAAGGAAATCTATTAAAGGGTTATCTATCCTCAAGGAAGATCGTGGGCTATTAAGTCTAAGGCTGAAACCTAAAATCCCTATGTCTAGTTCGTTTTAGATTTACCAGATCAATCTTATTAGTGGCCAATTAACAAGACGCATTAGGCTTAAGACTTCATAGGTAAACCTTTAAATTACCCAAACTATAAAATAACCCTTTATAAACCGGTGATGTTAAAAGTCATCACAACCCCAGATAACTAACTTAGTTATGACACATAACTAGGGCTTTAAAAGACATAAAGTAAAAATATTGAAAAGTAATTGCGGTAAAGTAAAAGCTGAAAAGTAAATTGCAATAAAATAAAATAAAATAAAATGCTAAGGTAAAAGGATCAACTTTTACTATTACTAATTTAGATATCTCCCTTAATATAATATATTGACTTGTGATTATTTTACCAACCAGCCATATTGGCGATAACCTGATTAAGTCAAATTAAGTCCAACCAGCCATAAAGGCGGAATCAAAATAAACCTGCCATATAGGCAGTAAGAAAATTTAATTACCAACCGACCAATCTGGCGGTATCCTTGATTAGTCAGGTTTAAACCAGATTAAAATGAATTACCAACCGACCAATCTGGCGGTATCATTTTTAAGTCAAATTTTAAATAATGAATATATTATATTTAAGGGAGATTAATCTAAATAGCAATAGTAAAAGAATTACCTTTCACCCTAGCATGGGGAAGTTACCTCCTCATGGTTGAATAGTAAAAACTGTAAAAAGTAAAGAAAGTAAATTATTATTACTATTACTATTACAGAACGTAATTAAAATTAATTACAAAACTGAAATTAGAAGAAAGTAAGAAGAGAACTCCATATTTACATCAGAGAATTTAGAGAGAATGGTACATCTAAAACTGAAATCTCGAGCTCAATTTATAGGCGCGGATAGCCCTCCAGCGTCGCGACGCCAAAGCCTTTGGCGTCGCGACGCCGGTGCTTTTTGGCATGGCATGCTGAGGGCTTGACACGTGGTGATTCTGGATAAGGAGATAAGGCGACACATGGCAAGGCATCTGAGAGCTCAATTATTATGCTGACATGGCATGACGTAGCAACACGTGTCGAAAGGGAATGTCGGTACCGTAAGATTGCGACATGTGGCACGCTGTGATTGGTTGATGATGATGTGGCGATGACATGGCACTTTGACTCGGTCAACTGGTGATGTGGATGATGATATGGTGGTGACGTGGAGTGACACGTGGCACACGTGGCAATGGCGACTGTCGGCACCATATGATGATTACACGTGGTACTGCGCATGTTAGCAGATCGGCTGTGATGGTGACACGTGGCACGTTAGCAAAGTCAAACTTCTCTGATTCTGACACGTTGACCCGGCGCACATTAGCATGGACCCGGTGCATGTTAGGCGTCGCGGCGCCAAAGGCTTGCGCGTTGCGATGTGCCAAAATTACCAGAATGCCCTTTTTCCAATTTTCACTGTTTTGGTCCAAATCACCTCCAGAATGTCCTGAAACTTTATTATCTACAAAATATCACAAAACACATCAAAATATTCACAAAACTCAAGAAACTATACAAAATATTAGGTTAAATGAGTGGGAAATAGTGATATAATTACCACTCGTCACTCTCACTTAGGACTATTTTCATCTTTCATTCTGCCTTGTATTATATTCAAAAGGCTTTATGTTTCGATCTCCCTTCACTATACATACACTTGATTCCAAGATTATCTCGAGGCGAACATCGAGGGTCCATTTTTATTGCTGTTGTCTGGCGAGGGTTGGGAGGGTAGGACTTGTCCTGGAGTTTTCTTGTTGTGGTGTTCTCACTAGTTTCCCGTGCTGCAGTTGTGTGTGCCGCTTGTCTATGAGCTTAGGACTCTCTTATCTGCATATTTGGTGTTAACTCCCTAACTTAGGTTCTTCTGCTAAAAATCACCTGAATTATCTCCTTCAACTTCACTCATAGTTTACATCTGGCTATTGGTATACTACTTCTTACTGAGAACCTCCATAAGGCTCATGCTCTCTCAAACTCCTACCGTAGTTCCATTATTATTCCTTTCTAAGCTTTGATTTGTTATTTGGCTTTCCTCCTAATCTCGGTTTCCTGAAACAAGTCTCACCTCTTTGAAAAAACTCAAGAATAATTCTAGGTCATTGTTGAGTGGCCTAACAACTCTAAAATGGCAACCAAGTCATCTAGTGACTAAAAGAAAGCTTAATAACACCTTATAAGCATTCTTTCTTAGCATGCATGCTAACAACTTTTATCTAAGCTTCCAACACCAATATTACACACTAAAAGTAGTAGAGAAAAATAAAAACATCATATGTTAAAGCTTGGAACCCTAGAAATATTTTTCTAGTTGAAAAGGAATTGAAAAAACTTACTTTATTTCAAGATTTCTCCAAATCTTCTTCCTTTTGTTTTATTTTCTCTCAACTTTTCTTTGTAATATTTTGGAGACTTAGCTTGTCAAATGAAGCAAATAAAAAATGATAACTTTTATACCTATGGATTGCCGAATTTTGCAAGGATAAAATGGTAAATTGAATTTCTTAATTTTTTTAATCCAAATTAAAAGAATTCAAATTCAATTTGCTACCATTTTCAAAAAGCAAAATACATATGCACCAATCAAAATGAGCCATCTAAAGACTTAATAATGATAATGATAAATGTATTAAATAATTCTAATTATTTAACAATTAAATAATTCTAATTATTAACAATGAAATAATTCTAATTATTTAACAATTAAATAATTAGATAATTACTTAATACAAATATCTAATGCATGTATCATATTACATTAAATGTTCCATAATCCATATATTGAGAACACATGTCACAAAATTTAATTAGACAAAAAATTAATATGTATTTAATAAAATCAAGTATTTAATCTAAATACACACTAACTAGAAAATGACCAAATAACTCTTTAAACATGTATTTTTCGTTTAACCGTTAAACAATTTATAAATAACCAATATTATTTATAAAAGTTGCCCTAGTGCTCTACTAGTATATTTCATTAGTGAGAATTTCTAGATTTAGGCATATCCGTTATGAAATCCAATTTCGTGTCCATAATCTACCCACTCATAAATTATGACGACCAGGGATAAACTCGCTGAATCATACAGGTAGAGGTCACTGCATACGTATATTCCCTCCGTCACACATATCCGAATTATTCCGAAGATAGATATAAACGTCAAATCTCTATAGGTATAATCTCGTCGACGTGTCTATTAGTAATTTCTCAATAACACTTAGAACTCACTTCTACAGTGTACCACTGGCCCATGGATTTAACAAATTGCTAATTCCATAATGGATATCTATGCTCTATACACAGAATTGACAGATCTTTATCTTGATACACACAAGATGTCTTGAGGATCAGTTCGCCCCCAATGAAAAGACAGAGGTCTGATCTACATAGATCGGTGACGTGACTGTCATCAAAGTGTGGAGGATACCTTATACATCAACAGTGGTATCTCAAGTCGAAGGACCACTATGCTCACTCAACCTGAGAAGATTCTTATTGACATTGGTGTACCATCTATTAAGAATCTCAGTGAGTCATTCAGTGTTTATCCGATATAAATATCTACATGTCTATATGAGTCTCCAAGACTCATGATTCATTGAGAAACCATTGAAATCCAAGATTCCATTATACGACATGTACCAGTCTCAACGGGTTTACTTAATTGACCAAGTAATGTAAACCTTGACCATGAACTATTCAAGAATGATGTTGTTATGATACAACTCAATGTCAGTTGCGATACTTTTGTAACAGTATCATAACCAATCATTCTAGGGTTATTTACATCTTTACCTTATAATAAAAGAATTCATATTATAAAACCTGTTTATTTTATTCACAATAGAATATTTATACAAGTATTTACATGGAAATACAAGAGAAATTGATGCTCAGAGCACCAATCCTAACAAAATCTCCCATTTGCTCTAGTGCCAATATCGATTGTATCTCATACACATCAACTCCATATTTTTATCAAATAACTATGGAGGAATGGCCTTGGTAAGTGGATCTGCTACATTATCTTCACTCGGAACTTTGTACATGATAATGTCCCCTCACGACACAATCTCTCGAATAATGTGATACTTTCGTTCCAAATTCTTTAATTTTTGATGCGCCATTGGTTCATTTACTTGCGCAATGGCTCCATTATTATCACAGTATAATGGAATTAGATTCTCGATACTTGGGACAACTTCTAATTCTGTGATAAAATTTCTAACCCAAATAGATTTTTTGTAGCTTCCGAAGCCGTAATATATTTCGCCTCAGTGGTGGAATCAGCTGTAGACCCTGCTTGGAGCTTTTCCAAGTAACTGCACCTCCGTTAAAGGTAAACAAAAATCCTGATGTAGACTTTCTATCATCAGGTTCAGATTGAAAATCTGAATCCGTATACCCATTAACCTGCAATTCATTTCCTCCATAAATCAAAAACTTATCCTTAGTACTTTTAAGATACTTTAGGATATGTTTAACGATCATCCAATGGTCATTACCTGGATTGGACTGATATCTACTAGTTACACTAATCGTGTAGCTAATATCGGGCCTAATACATAATATGTCATACATGATGCTACCCAAACACGAAGCGTAAGGCTGATTAGACATTCTAATATTTTCATATTCTATTTGTGGACACATCTTCTTCGAAAGATGAATGCCATGTCTGAACGGTATATTTGATGTCTTACAGTTACCAAAATTATATCATTCTAAGATCTTATCTATGTACATTGATTGGGATAACCCAATAAGCTTCCTTTCTCTATCTCTATAGAGCTTTATCCCTAAGATAAAAGAAAAGATCAGTTTTCTCAAGATGATTTCGAATTCAGAAAAATGGATTTTTCATAAATTATTTCAGTTTCCTTTTTTGACTATCCACTCACTAGGTCATTCAAACGATCTAACCCCCCCACTCCCAGTATTTTTTTTTTGCAAGTTTACCCGGAGGATGAGCTCGAAAGGATGGATACTAATGGAAGTCACTAGGGTGTTTGTGTCCACCAGGTCGAGTACAGAGGTTCAGCACAGTCCGTGTCAAAATAAAGTTGCATGTCGGACAGTAGTATTGTATAAGTCATTATATGTGCTAAAAGAGTCCATGACAGAACCAAAAATATTTTTTTAGGCCTTGTCAGAGCATGAAAAGCTTGTTGCATGTGATCCTGGTATGTAGGATATATGATTGTACATGTATTATATGCTTTTATTTTTCTTGATGCTCTATGTGCATGAGTGTGTGTGATAAAAACCCTGGATAAATCATGTTCTTGCATTTCACATACACGTTTTTATTTTTATCGAGGTTTGGTCACATGTATGCGTTTTTGGACTGGAAATCTAATTTCTACCATACTTTATTTACTGAATAGTGTGACCTTTGACTAGATGACCTTATGTTATCCCTTATTAACAATAATAATAATAATAATAATAATAATAAAAATTACATGAGACTCAATTACAAAAGAGCCAATGGGCCAAATTCAAAAGATAAAGGCAAAAACCCTTCACTTAAAAGAGTTTTTATATATGAACTCATCATATTTATGCGGAGAATATTATATCATGCAGGTAATGTTGCTTATTTTCAGGTCCTAGTGGTGCTGGGCTTGAACATTTATTTTATGGACTTTGTTTATTAAGAGATGAAATTTATTTGGCTGTGTCCCGCTCATAAAATAAGGTCTTAAGTCTTGATTCGTTGTGCACTTATTTTTCACGCAAGTGCTTGTTATGTTTGGGTGTTTATGTCATATGCATGTATGTAGTATTTAGTAAAACCTAAAGTGATGCATATTATTTCATGTCATAAACAGTTGAATACTGACTGGGTATCATTGTACTTACTTGAAGTGTTGTCTCAGTCAATTTTTTTTGTTTTTCATTTTTACCTCATTGTGTGCCTATATAGTTTCTACATACATATTTCATATCTATGAGTGTTTACTTCCCGTATGATTTTTCGCTAACTTGGTAGAGTTGTTAGTGAGAGGGATTACTTTTTGTTTAAATATTACTTGCATGTGTTGTTTATCATGGTACATTCACCATTTTCCATTTCGTGACAAAAAGGGGGAGAGTAGTAGTGTATGGGAGAGTAGTAGTATATTAGAGAGTAGTAGTATATGTGTGTCATAATGGCATTGATTTCAAGACTACTCGGTTGGATATTAGATCGAGTCTTAATAGGCTCTTTTACCGTAGTCTTTGTATTAGGTAGTGTTTTCTCACAGAATTCCAAAGGGGAGATTGTTAGTTACATTTTTATTGGTAACGTCCGTAAAAAAAAAGTTTAATTGAGTTGTAATGAGTCTTGAAGATCTCGGAGCAATTAGACAAATATTTGGACAAAATCTGATGGAGTTATCCGATTGATGGTAACTCTTTTGAATGCTCCAGAAGATTTAGAGCTCAAATTGACATGAGGTTAGTTGTATTAGAAAGTACACTCGAAGATTATCACGTATATATAAAAAAATCATGATCTGGCCAAGGGACGAGAAAGTTACAAGCGTTTCAAATTGAACTTGAAAACCAGTCTGTGACCCCTCGTTCATATGTCGTTCGCATTTTTGTTCGAATGATTTGAGGCAGAAACTTTGCATTTGAGTTATGTTTGAAGTGCATTCGAACGCCCGTGCGTACGTAGGATACTTTAGACACGTTTTAAAGCCAAAATAACACTAGGAAACCCTTTTTCTTTGGCCTACCTATATAAACAAATATTGAGCCACCTTCACAAAAAAAACATATTATCTTGAGCCTAAACACATTCTTAGTTTTCAATCTTCTTGTTCTCGCCTTAAAGACCTATTTACTTTTCTTGTCTTCTTTATTTGTGGTTAAATTGATCTTTGTTAAACCATAAACACATCAAAACCCAATTTCTTAAATCTTCAAAGTTCTCAAGGAGGAAGATTGGTACTCGGAGTTTCGGCGTGCTTGCAGAGTTGACCTACTCAGAGAATTTCGACGTTTTGAAGAAACTATGGGATATGAGCTTGATGAGTTCTTCGAGTTCTTGTAGTCTAGAGGTACTAGAGTTGGTGGAGTTTCCGCCATAGGTCTTTTACCATCGCTTTAAGATTTTCTCTTGATAGTGGATTTGGGCAGGTAGTCAAGATACCGGGAGTGGTTTTTTACTTGCACGAGTTTTTCACTTAGTTACCAAAATATTTGTGTTGATTTTCTGTGATTTCTTTTAATAGTTTGCATTATATTTTAATGGTTTGATATTGAGTTTGCTTGCTAGAAATCCATAGAATCAATAGTCAGGACTTGTTTTGATTTATTGCGTTAATTCCGCATATGGTCAGAACTTAGGATAATTACGAACTTTCAGAGTGGACTTGAATTTTAATATGTAATTTTTTTTCTAAATAGTTGTAGATTCAATTGCCAATTTAACACTAACCAAATGATGTCTTCTAAACTATACTTCTTCTTTTTCAAACATTTGGAGACAATATCTCAAATTGGTTGGGGGAGATGATAGTTGACTAGATTGTTTTTATTTTTATATTTCATTGCTGTGTTTTTTTTTATTTCAAAAAAATCGTTTTGTATGGTTTTTTTTTTAAATAAAAATAAAAATTCTCTTATGTTATTTTTTCTTTGTTGTTTTTTGTGTGTAAAAAAAAAATATTTTGTGTTAATTTTCTTTTGCGTTTTTCAAAAATAAAATACACACAAACTAACAATAAATTTTTGACTAACCAAGTGGAATTGTGGTTCAGAGATGGCAGTGTAAGGAGTTTTCGCTCCTGAGACGTATCTCAAAATAATTCATAACAAGTTATTTTGTTCCTTTCTTTTTGAATCATTTAAATTTGTGAATTCTCCATAATATTGATTAAATTTTATCTTCATATGCTCATCTGAAAGGTATTCCCAACATACACGGTAATATATAAACATGAGTTGTAAGTGTAAATTTTATAATATTCAATTCTCTAGTTTTTTAGAGGTAGCACCTAAAGGCAGTGGAATTAGTGCTCTTATTCCAAAACGTCTAACCATGCTCTTACTTAGTAATCAGACATCTTGCCTCAGTAACCAGTGATTGTTCACGTAAAACGATAGAGCATGAGTTTGTAAAAAAAAGAAGAAAAAATGTGTGAATAAGTTCGATTCCGTAGCCTCTCTAACTCGAGTAATTAAGTCTGTATGGGTATTTTAACACTTAGTGCTCTAAGGCCAACTGGTCTGGGAGTCACAGACCCAAAGCTCGTTACATGGGTTAAAGAGAAAGCTATAGATAATCAGACACTTTTTCTTTTTAATATCTGAGATCCAAGCAATTAAGTCTGTATGGCTGTCTTAACACCTAGTGTCCTAAAGCCAACTGGTTTGGGAGTCACTGGCCCAAAGCTCATTACGAGGATTGAAGATGCATCATATTTTTTTTTAAATATATTTTTGTTTTTATAAATAAACTTTTATTGCCAAAGGGTGTGAACTCTAATATAATTTTAGGACAAAAATATTACTCCTTTTTCTATGAGATCTGTGAATATTGTGAGCACAATGAATTGATTAATACCATGTTTTATGTGTGTATGGAAGAATGGTAAAAAGTACATGAGAATTTATTTATTTGATCATTTAGAAAGAAAGAAAACAATTATTAATTTGGATAAGATATTTTGATGAACACTTATTATTCGCTTAATAAGTAGGGACTAGTAATAAGCTAGTTGGGGTGTGTGATGAACATTAAAAAATTCACATTTATTAAAAGAAAAATTAATCATTTTACACTTATAATTTTTTTAATCCCCTTAATTAAGCATATTTGTTAAATAATAATCATATTTATGTTTATTGTGATTTTTATATTTTATAGAGGTGAAATAATACTTTGGATGTATATCTAGAAAAATGGAATTGATAATTGGATTTTGGAGGCCAGAAATTAATAGGGCGTTCTAACAGTGTATAACTTCGGAAATTTTAGCCTTGTGCAATGTTCGTAATTTTGCCATAATTTTTTATTCTGATATCGGATTGACGTGATTCTAGTTCCATATGAAAGAAGACTCAAAGATCTAAAATTTTGATGTTCACAAGAGTTACTAATTCGGAAGTTTTCAAGAAACAAATTGACGAAGAAACCAAAGTATGTTATATGTAAAAGTCATTGTCAAATCAAAAAAAAAAATTGATGGCAATCCACCGAAATGGATTGCCACCAAACATGGAGCATGTTTGGTGGAGAATGTAATTGCATTAGTAAGAGGTGCTCTACACCTCATTTTCTTCAGTCAAATTTCCATAGTTTTCTCTGAAAATTTGTGGAATTCTAGCTTTTGTGTGTTTTATTTTTTTAAGGTTTTCTTGTAATTTGTTTTTCTTTCAATAATAAAATTATGTGTGTTTTTATTTAAAATTAAGTTCTGTTTTCTGGGGTAAAGGGTGAAGCTTTTAAAATGAAAATTTATATTAATCTCACTTATATTATAATATATAAATTGTAATCTAATGATTAATATTTAATTTAAATCTTGGTTAATTATTGACAAACTTTGTTACCGTCTAGATGGCTGATTTTATTTATTTCGCATAGTTGAGTACCTAACTGGACTTGTTACAGACAAAAGTTATCATTGCCTTTATGGCTCGTTTTATATATTTTGGCATAATTAATTCATGAAATAAATTAATTGGGTAATATTGACAATCTATATATTATAACAAATGAGATTTCTAAATTTAATATTAAAAGTAGATCCCCTAACCCCCAACATTTTATTTTATTATTGCAACCCAATTTAAAAATTTCCAGTAACTTCAAAAAAATCAAGCCTTTTTATTTTTAATCAAATTATTATTTTATCGTATTAAATCTATTCCCTGTGAATCGATCTCGGTCTTATCGGGTTATTTTATTACTTCAACACTCTTATACTTGGGAGTAAATAATTACTTTTTGATCATGTCAATAACAATAATAAGGATATTAGAAAAGAAAGGTGTTCACCTGATAAGATAGAGCGCGAACCTGGGTGAAACATGGTGTCTTCCTGTAAAAGAATCAGGAAACAAAACAAAACAAACAAAGAGAAAAAGAAAGAAAACAAATAAATAAAATAGAATAAAAACAAAAAAAATGTACAAACAATGAGGTGGTAAAGATCAATCCTCATAAGTCGGTCAGCAAGAGGGGTATCCTCCACTGTAAGGATCTTGTTATCAAAAAACTTTTTTAACCTCCGTTCATTAAATTTGAACACTCATCCGTCCTTGGGGTTTCTACTTCCACAGCTCCATATGGAGAAACTTGCTTCAGAATAAAATGTATGGTCAATCTTGACGGCAATTTTCCTAGGTGAAGATGGAGTCTGGAGTCATAAAGGTAGACCTTTTGCTTTGGCTCAAAGTTTTTCCTCATTATCTGTCTGTCATGGGCAGCTTTCATCTTTGCTTTGTAGATGCGAGAGTTTTCATAAGCATCATTCTTATCCTTTAAGAATTTAACCATATTTCTGTTGTTATTAGCTCGGCACGCCACTGTTTCAACCCATTTAGACACATAGTCTACTGCAAGAAGAATGTAAAGATATCCAAAAGAAGACGAAAAAGGTCCTATAAAATCAATACCACAACAAACAATTATTTCAATGAAAACAATAGGGTTAAGAGGCATCATATGACGATGGGATATTGCACCTAATTTTTGACTCCTATCACAGAAACTACAGAAACTATTTGTATCTTTAAAAAAATAGGCAAATAAAAACCACACTAAAAGATCTTTGCAGCAATTTTCTTTACTGAAAAATGGCCTCCACATGTATGGGAATGACATAAAATAAGTAAACTTAAAACCTTATCATCAGGAATGTAATGTCGCAATATTTGGTCAGGGAATTATTTAAAAAAATATGGATCATCCTAATAAAAATTACATACCTCGACTAAGAATTTACGCTTATCTTATGCACTCTAAATGGATGGAAACTCACCTGAAAGTAAGTAATTGATAATATGTGCATACCATGGTATTTGCATTACAGCAAATAAGTGTTCATTAGAAGTCATCAAGAATTGGTAGGCCATCGGCGGAGTCATTAAACTCTAGATGAGATAAGTGATCTGCCACCATATTTTCAACACCCTTCTTATCTTTGATGGTTAGATCAAATTCCTATAACAGTAAAATCCACCTAATCAATCTTGCCTTAGCATCATTCTTAGAAAGGAGGTACTTAAGAGCTGCATGATCAGTAAAAATAATAATAGGTGAGCCAATAAGATATGTAGAAAATTTATCTAAAGCAAACACTGCAGCTAACAATTCTTTTTCAGTTGTGGAATAGTTCACTTGAGCACTATTTAAAGTTATGCTGGCATGCTAAAAAAAAAGGCTTCATTTCTTTCTTTTGTCCTAAAACTGCTCCAACTGCATAGTCACTAGCACCATACATAATCTCAAAAGGCAAATTCTAATCAGGTGGCTGCATAATTAGGGAAGAAGTAACTAATATATTGAAAGCATCTTCACACTCCTCGTGTCCATTCAAACAAGGAATCTTTAAAAAGAAGGTTACATAGTGGTCTAGAAATAGAAGAAAAATTATGTATAAACCTTGAAAATACGCGATTAGCCTAGGTTCTGACCCTATGCGGAATATATCACAATATTTTAAGACAAGTCCTAAATATTGGTTCTATGAAATCTTATTGAAAATACGCGATTAGCCTAGGTTCTGACCTTATGTAGAAAATATCACAATATTTTAAGACAAGTCATAAATATTGGTTCTATGGAAATCTAACCAAGCAACCATAATAACCAACAATTAAAATATGCTGTAAATATAAAAACAATAACGATAAATTAAAGCAACAAATATAAATCAAACACACAAAATCAACACAAGAAATTTTGGTGACTAAGTGGAAAACTCGTGAGAGTAAAAAAAAAAAAAACCACTTCGGGTATAGGCTACCACCCGAATCCACTATATCGAGAAAAAAACATACATCGATGGTCAAGACCTATGGTGGCAACTCCATCGACTCAAGTACCTCAATACTGCAAGAACTCAAGGCAACTCCTCAAGCCCGCGACCCACGATTTTCTTTAGAACCTCTGAAGTCTCTGAGTAGATTATATCACCTCTGACGCCAGAACTCCGACTACCAAACTTCCTCCTAAATAACTCTAAAGGATTAGGGAATTTGGGTTAAGTTGTGTTGAAGGTTTAACAAAGAAAGATTCACACCTTTAACAAAGAAGACAAGAAGATGAAAAAAGTCCTCAAGGTGGAATCAAAAGAGGTTGAAAGCTTTGAGAGATTTAGGCTCAAGGAAAAATATGTTTCAACTACTTGGGCATGGCGGCTAAGGGTTATATTTATAGGTAGGGTGAAAAGGCTAGGATTTTCATAGTGAAAATGGCCAAAAACACGTTCAGATTGCAGTCGCATTCGAACGCATACTAGAACGCTCCACGAACGCGCCCTTTCTGTGAAGACTCGTTCGAACTCCACTTGAACACACAACGAATGTGAGCTCTCTGGAATGATCCCGTTCGAACGCACCAAGAACGTGCCTCGTATGTTTGCTCTATGGAATGCTCCCATTCGAACCCAATAGAGAATGTGCCACTAAAGCCACACGTTTGAACCCAATAAAGAATGCAGAACTAACGCCAATCGTTCGAACACTGCAACGAACGCACCACGAACGCATATCGGATGCACAACTGCCAAAAACTAGTTCAAGTGCACAAAGATCTTCATGAAAGATTACAACTCAATTAAACTTATTTTGTCACGGACACATGCCAATAAAAATGGAACTAACAAACCTTCTATAGAAACTAGCATGCCCAAGAAAATACCAAACATCTTTTACAGTTTTTGGTATGGGTAACTTGGATATCAATTCAATTTTTGATTTATCTACTTCAATACCTTTAGAAGAAACAATATGACCCAAAACAATACCTGAAGAAACCAAAAAATGATATTTTCCCCAATTATTCTTGACATCAACTCAACATTGCTTTTAGATTAAGTAAACATGCATCAAAAAAATCACCAAAAATGGTTGTCATTCATAAACACTTCCATGCATTTCTCAGTCATATCACTAAAAATACTCAACATGCATCGTTGAAATGTAACAAGTGCATCACATAAACCGAATGGCATACGACGAAAATCATAAGTACCAAACATACATATGAATGTGGTTTTATCTTGACCTTCTAAAGATATTTCAATTTGATAATATCCAGAATAACCATCTAAAAAGTAATAGAATGGGTGACCTACTACTCGCTCAAGATTTTGGTAAATAAAAGGAAAAAGGAAATGGTCTTTTCGGGTGGTAGTATTCAACTTTCTATAATCTATACATATGCGCCAACCCGTGACTACCTTTGTAGGAACAAGTTCTCCTGCCTCATTCTGCATAATAGTAACACCTAACTTTTTAAGGAAAACTTTTGTGGGACTAACCCATTTACTATCAGCAATTAGGTATATAATACCCATATATAATAATTTTATAACTTCATTTCTCACGGCTTCTTTCATAGTAGGGTTAAGTCTTCATTGAGGGTCTCTACGAGGAGTAGCTCCCTCTTCTATGTGAATCTTATGGGAGCAAATCAATGGGCTAATACCTTTAATGTCGCCTATGGTCCAACCAAGTGCAGATTTATGCTCACTCAATATGTCAAGTAATTTCTACTTCGTGATACACTTAATCCAGACGAAATAATAACATGAAATGTATCACCTGGTCCGCGAAACACATGTTGAAGACCTTCTGGTAATGGCTTTTGTTCAACCTTTGTGTTTCAACTGTGGAAGGCTTCAATTTTTCTATTTCTCCTGGTAAATCTTCAAATCATGGCTGCCACAGTTTTGTTCCATGATTTTGAAAAATAGAAAAATCAATAGGGATATCAGTATTACGGTAGAGTCGAAGGTATCTAAAATCTTGGAATCAAGAAGAAGGTATTCGAGAGGGTTAGATTTATATTGTATAGAGGATATTTTCGGCAAGATTGTGTGTATCAGGTATGTATAGTGACATTCATCGTCATCTCATGGTTTTTCCCAACGTGAAAGATATTCACTTCCAGTGTCATGTTCCCCAATGATAATGTTGTGATATTTTATATCGTACCGCAAGTGTACGGTTTGAAGTTTTAGTAAAGATAAGTGAAATAATGTCGAACCCATATGGATTGTAATCAACCATTAAGTACTATAATTAGTAAACCTAACTTTATTTAGAAGCAATTTAAAGTAATCTGAATCTAAAACTAAACACTAAATAAGAAAAATATGAAAATGTTAAATTTAGAAAAGTTCAATATGAGAGATATTCTAGAGTCTGATTTCCTCTAGCTATCCCCTATGTAGCTATGCCAATCAATTCTTATTCAGTTGCATTGTTTATAAGCCAAGAATCCTATAATATTCCACTCTCTCTCTCGAGCAATAGTGAAAAGATTATCAATTACCGATTTCGATATCCCTATAAAAATCCAGTAATCAATAACTCATTACGCTATGTGATTCTTTGTTAACAAATTCAAAGGGATTATGGATTCTCCCGAACTCTACAAATCTCCTAGGTTATATTCTCTAGATCTTATTCAAAATCTCTCTCTCCCGAGCGATAGATTATAAACATTCATCATCTCAATTTGTGGCCACCAAACAAGAACTATTAAACACAAGAAAATATAAATAAACTGATTCAAAACTTTATAACAATTAAATTGGCAATCAATACATAAGTTCAAACATTGGCTGCATCATCCTCTAGAGTAATAGATTAAGTTCATGACTAAAGATTAAAAAAAATTAAAGCATGGTCATGAATCTAATAGAAATCATTAGAGTAAAAGAAAGAAACTAGAAGATTAAACCCGAATCGAATCCCTTCGTCTTCGGACGCCACCACATTCGTCTCCCCTTGCCGCTCTTCAATATTCCACATTGGATCTCTCTAACATATGTGTTTAAAAATCTTGAGTTGTGTATTAGCCTCATCTTTAGGGTTTTGGACGAGCTTCTACATTTATAGAAAAGTCTTGGAGTCATTGTGTATGTAAAATAATAATTTCTTAAGTTTCTGGACGTCTGTCGCAGCGTCACGACATCGGAAGTGGAATCACGACGCCTAACTCACGGGAATAATGTATGTGAGATGCTTAAGTCACTTTTTTGGCTTACTAATTTATGCACTTTTCGCTCTTCCCGTGTGCTTCCGATGCTTCCATAGGGTCCCAAAACACGTACAATTGCTCCAAGATCCATATTTCAATTCTTCCTATCAGTAAAACATAAAAAAAATAATAAAATACATTAAATGATACGGAATTTATAAAATAGTAAGCTAAGAATAAGTTGGTATAAATCGTTCTTATCAAACAGCCCCAAACTTAAGATTTTGCTAGTCCCTAGCAAAAGACGAAATAAAAACTAAATAAAAATAAACAAACAAAATTAACAAAATTAACTAGGTCATAGTAGGGATTACGATTTCATTTAGCATATGCAACAAGCCTTTAAACCCCTATGCGGCCCTAGTGGACGAGTTATAGTCTCGTGAGGAATTACAGCGACGACACCCCCAGACGTCATTCACACACATGCAAAAATACAAAAATTATAAAAGCTAAATAAAATAATCCATGTAGTTACACATAATATTGTCCTCAAAGAATGTCTGCCAATGAAATCTGAGAACCTTCAAAGTACTCAATACAACTCAAATCCAAGTTCTTGAATAAATTATCCAAGCCAGACTCATAGTGTGTGTGTGTGTGTAAAGTTTCATTCACAGCTCGACTCTTAAGTAAGCCAACTCAATGATTTCATCTCAAAATTGAGACCCGATGGGTCAAACCAACCTAGACATCTCAAAAGTAATGTGTAATTGCCGTTCTTTGCTCAATATGGTAAGATTTTTTCTTCCTTTTTTTTCATTTTTTTCAACACACCTACACTTTAAGGTATCATTTCTTCTCATGGTGGTCCTAACACTCGCCTATGGTTAGCTTCATGCTTATCGATTATAGGTGGTTTAACTTATTTTTTTTATTCTTCTATTGTTTTCATTCTTTTTCAATCTATTTTTTTTAATTTTTTTAACCATACCATACATCATAACACTAGCAAATCAAGATAGACATCTAAGCAAACGGTCATTCATCAGCAAACAATTTCTTTAACCAGTCACTTTGCCACCTACATAGGTTCTTACTGCTAAAAACCTGTTGTTAAGTGCTTACGAGTCTAACCTAGACACTTACTCAAGACATCAGATAAAAATCAATCGAGAACTTATCATTTATAAGATTTCATCCTAAAGCAAACAAAAATCATCATTTGGACTTATGTTTTACTATCTAGGACTAAAAATAAAAAATAATCTATTTTTTAAAATTAAATTATTAGGAATTATCTCTACATACACACACCCCAAACCTAAAACTTGCATTGTCATCAATGTAAGATAAACATAAAGAAACAAAAGTAAGGAACAACACTACCGTGTATGGAGTTTATCAAGATCATGCTGGTCAAAATTTGATTGCGCGGGTTGGTGGGTTGCGCTAATAACTGCATAAATAACATGCGAATTAAAAATTAAACAAATAACACAATAAAAATAAAATTAAAGTAAAGAAAATAAAAATAAACAAATGCCTCCTCGGTAGCGCTAAGTTTAACATCTTCACCTAGACGCAACCACCCAAATTGTCATGGTGGCTTCAATATAGCGGACCATGTAGTCTCATCTGACTTCTTGTTTGGTATCCATCGGTTGTTATGACATGAAAAAGATTGCTTGGCGGGCTGTGGCAATGTAACTATTGAAGGTCCTCCAGGATCTGTATATTTTCCCCCACTTTGAAATTCTTGACTACACATTAAGAAAAATTAGCTTTACCATCTTTTTAAATTTCTAGGGATCATCTTCAGGCGATCACTGACTTTTGATTTCCTTCTTTTACGGTGCTTTGGGAGTGGTTTCAGGATTGGTTGCAGAGGATTTTCATTGCATGGCTGCACTATCCTCATAGGTTACTGAAATATGGATTCACCCTGCTTGTTTGCAACTCACTTCTTCATAATATCTACCATGTGACATTCTTCATCACCTTGAGGACTTGGGATGGCTATGAAAACACTAAAGGTGACGTCTTTATCTTGAACTCTAATTTTCAATTCACCTTTTTGCACATCAATGATCGCATGCATGTTGCCAAGAACGGTCTTCCAAGGATGATTGGGATATCACGATCCTCTTCCATATCAAGAATAAGGAAATCCACAGGAAAGTAAAACTTATCCACCTCAACCAAGACATCATCTTCTATTCATCGTGGGTAGGTGTGAGATCTATCTGCTAGTTGTAATGTAATTATGGTTGGCTTCACTTTGCCTATGCCTAACTGTTTGTAGATGGATAAGGGCATGTGATTTATCCTTGCACCCAAATTGCATAGTACTTTACCAAAATATCGATTCCCAATAGTGCACGGTATGGTAAAGCTTCCAAGATCCTTCAGGTTTAGAGGAAGCTTCTTCTGTATGATAGCACTACACTCTTATGTGAATGCTACAGTTTCAAAATCTACCAGCTTACTCTTCTTGGACATCATCTCCTTCATAAACTTCACATAATGTGGCATTTGTTCTAAAGCATATGCGAATGGGATTTTATGTAGATCTTCTTGAAGATGTCTAGAATTTGGCAAACTGAACATCCAACTACTTCTTTTGAAAACGCTGAGGGTATGGAAAAGGTGTCTTCATGATGGGTGGTGGCTTATATGGGGAGCTATTACACGGTTCTCTTCTTCTGTTATTGTTTCCTCTTGAAATACCACTTCTTTTTCTTTACTACCTAAGTCCTGAGAGGCGTCTTTAATCTCTTTTCTGCTCATGAGGGTTATGGCTTGACACTGCTCTTTGGGGTTGACTTCAGTATTACTAGGAAACACCCATTTCTGTTGATTGTCCTTGGAAGAAGCAATCTGCCCAATCTACATTTCTAAAGACTTCATCGTGGCCTCTCTATTGCCCACATGTGTTTCAATGTTTTTCAGTCTCGACTCATTTTTTCTCAAACCTCTCTGATGTTTTAGCAACAAACGTACTCATGAGTTCTTCTAAGGAAGGTTTCTGCTCTGACCTTTGATTATTAAAGCTGGAAGAAGGTTGCAAGACATTCTCTGTGTTAGCATATGACAAGTTCGGATGGTAATGGTTAGGTATCGGATAGCCTCTATAGTTGTTGAAGTTTCGATTGTTCACATATTGGACTTTCCCATATCATCCGTCAGGTAAAATCATTCTATTAGCAGCAGCAGCTTCAATATATGGTTGGCCTTGTTGATTGGTCAATACTGCTAGATGAGTCGTGATGGATGACACTTGAGCTTTATGTGCAACAATAGGATCCACCTCATATATACCAGCCACCTTAGGCATAGTAGTGCGTTCACTTGGCCATTGGAAATTATTGATGGCCATCTCCTCTAATAAAGCATAGGTGCCTTCAGCGGATTTCTTGAACATGATTCCTCCAGTAGCTGCATTGACCATGGTCCTGTTTAGACCACTCAACCCATTGTAGAATAACTGAATCTGAACCCAGTCTTCAAAATTTTGATGTGGTCACCTCCTAAATAGATCTTTAAAGCGCTCTCAGGCCTCATACAGATTCTCAATCTCCAACTGCCTAAATATGCTAATTTTTGTTTCTCAGTTGAGCTGATTTAGCTGGTGGAAAGAACCTTGTAAGAAATATTGTAGTCATAACCTGCCATGTCATGATCCTCCCAGTTGGAATAGATTGTATCCAACCCCTCGCTTTATCCCTTAAAGAGAATGGGAACAAGCATAATTTGATGGGTTTTTTAGTGACTCCATTCATTTTTATTGTATCTGCCATCTCCAAGAATATCAGAAAATGCACGTTGGGATCCTCTACAACTGAACCCCCAAATTGATTCTTCTGCACCATATTGATCAATGCAGGTTTCAACTCAAAATTTTTGACATTGATTGGTTGATAGGCAATCCCAGAGTAGTTATCATCAGTGACTGGTTTAAAGTGATCTATGATCGCCACATGGCTTGGGTTGTCCTCTATATTTTCAACCGTTATTGCTTCTTTCTCAAATTTCCTTTCTTTCCTTAGTATCTCGCTGTTCTTTCTATTTCTGGATCAAATAGAAGGGATTCAAGACTTGTGGATCTTCGCATTCACTGAAGCATAAACAGACAAGAAAAGTACCAAAATACAAATAAAAATATAATAATAAAAAAAATATAAATTAAAGTTAAGGTTATTTGGTAATAGTGTTAATATGAATTGAATTAAAAATCCCCGACAAGGGTACTAAAAACTTATTGTGATATTTTATATCGTACCGCAAGTGTACGTTGTCAAATTTTAGTAAAGATAAGTGAATGAGTGTAGAACCCACAATGATTGTATTCAACTCACACTAAGTACTTTAATTAGTAAACCTAAATTTATTTAGAAGAAATTTAAATTAATCTGAGTCTAAAACTAAAAACAAAATAAGCAAAATATGAAAATGTTAAATTTAGAAAAGATCAATATGAGAGTGATTCTAGAGTTTGATTTCACCTAGCTATCCCATATGTATTTGCTATGCCAATCAATTCTTTTTCAGTTGCATTGTTTATAAGCTAAGAATCCCATAATATTCCACTCCCTTTCCCGAGCAATAGTGAAAAGATTATTAGTTACCGACTTCGATATCCCTATAAAAATCTAGTAATCAATAACTCATTATGCTCTGTGATTCTTTGTTAACGACTTCAAAGAAAATAATAGATTCTATCGAACTCTACAAATCTACTAGGTTCTATTCTCTAGATCATATTCAAAATCCCTCTCTCCCGAACGATAGATTCTAAACATTCATCATCTGAATTCGTGGCCTAAAAACAAGAAACATTAACCGTAAGAGAATATAAATAAAATAATTCAAAACTTTATAATAATTAAATTAGTAATTAATACATAGGTTCAAACATTGGCTATATCATCCTTTAGAACAATAGATTTAGTTCATGACTAAAGATAAAAATAATGAAAGCATGGTCATGAATCTAATAGAAATCATTAGAGTAAAAGAAAGAAACTAAAAGATTAAACCTGAATTGAATCCCTTCATCTTCGGACGTCACCGCCTTCGTCTCCTATTGTCGCTCTTCAATATTCCTCCTTGGATCTCTCTAGAATATGTGTTTAGAACTCTTGAGTTGTGTATTAGGCTTTTCCTTAAGGTTTTGGACGAGCCTCTGTATTTATAGGAATGTCTTGGAGTCCTTGTGCATGTAAAATAATAATTTCTTAAGTTTCTGAACGTCTGTCGCAGCATCACGACGTCAGAAGTGGCGTTGCGGTGCCTAACTTACGGGAATAATGTTTGTGAGATTATTGAAGGGGCATTATAACGCTAGTCACTTTTTCTAGCTTACTGATTTTTGCACTTTTCACTTTTCCTATGTGCTTTCGATGCCTCTGTAGGGTCCCAAAACACGTACAATTTCTACAAGATCCATGTTCCAATGCTTCCTATCAATAAAATATAAAAAAAATTATAAAATACATAAAATGATATGGAATCTACAAAATAATAAGCTAAGAATATATGAATAAGTAGGTATAAACCGCACTTATCAGATAACTTAATGAGATTGTTCCTTCAATTAACAAGGGCATTAGCTGTAGCAAGAAATGGTCTACCTAATATGAGTGGAAATTTTGACTCAGTTTTAACTACAGGCTGAGTATCTAAATTTAGAAAATCAACAGGATAGTAGAATTTATTGATTTATAGTAAAACATCCTCAACTACTCCTCGCGGTGTTCTGATAGAGCGATCAACTAACTGTAAAACCACAGATGTACGTTTAATCTCTCCAAGTCCTAGCTGTATATAGATAGAATATATCATAATATTAACAATAGAACCTAAATCTAATAAATATTGTCCAAACTCATATGTTATAATATGGCAAAGTAATAGTGGGGCATCTTGGATCTTGTATTTTGGTGGAGACCTCTGCTCAATTAATGCACTTGCTTGCTCTGTCAAGAATGCAGTCTTCTTCACATGATGCTTTCGTTTCATGGTGGATAGATCCTTCAAAACCATGGCAAATGTGGGCACCTGTTTGATCACATGTAATAGAGGAAGGTTCATCTTTACTTGCTTTAAATGTTATAAGATCTCACTATTAGTCTGTAACTCTCACAGTAGGCCTAAGAGCTTGAGGAAATGGTACTTGAACTGAGCTCTACACCACTTGTTCTTCATGAGGAATATATGTCCTAATATCTGTCGTGTCACCTATAGTGTTGGAAATATCGTGCATGTTTATCTCTTTACCACTCTGAATGGTTATCTCTTTTACATTAGGGGCTTTATGGTCAGCTTGTGCCATATGTTGTCCTCGCAGATTTGGTTGAGCTTGAGATGGAAATTTTTATTCTTACACACTTAAAACGTTAGTTAATTTGGAGACTGACTCTTCATCTCCTTATTTTCCTCGACCACTTTAGCTATTAATGACTCAAACCTTTGATTAGTTTTACTCTGGGCCTCTATAAATGCTTCTACATTGTCCTCTAAAGAGTTTATATGAATGGTAGGTGTGGGATATTGAGGAGCGGTGTAGCCTCTAGGTTGTAGTGTTTGAGTAGGATGTTAAGACTCATATTTCCAATTGAAATTTGGGTTATCTGAATACACTATATAAGGCTACTTGTACATCACTGAGGTATTGCATTGTTCCTCATATATTTCCATCATCTCACCGTATAAATGATACTCTTGGGCTAGATGGTCAATCTTTTTACCCACAAAACATACCTCTTGAGGTTCTAACTGGGCTACCTGATCGGTGGTAAACACACACATAACCCAAACGCATGTATCGCTTAAGTAGTATAAAATGTATCGATCCCATGAAGAATTAATACCTATGCTATTAATTTATGAAGCTAAAATTTCTACAAGTATTTAAAAAATTGTGTTGGTTGTTGGTGATTTAACTCAAGATAGTAATTGAAACATTGCGAAAGTAAATTCTAAAAAAAAAGGTAATTTATATTATGAAACTATCTAGGGTTGTAAATCCTTCCAATATTTTTCTAAAGATGAAGTGATTATCTTATGTTTGTGCAATTTTTCGGTTTATTAACCTGGAATACGAAGATATGCAAAAACCTATGTCGATGGTCAGATGCAAACACTCAAAGTAACCCAATTAACTATATATCTATGTTAACCAAGAAACTCTAAATTCATTAAGTTTATGTTCCAGTTATGGCTACCTACGCCCGACAGGTATATGTCTATCTTGGAAGGAAATCTCTAAGGTGAATGTGAGATCGTGAGCTATTGAGTCTATGGCTGAAACCTAAAATCCCTTCATCAAGTTCATTTTAAGTTACCATATCAATCTTATTAATAGCCAGTAAATAAGAAAAATTAAGATTAAGACTCAATAAATAAACCAATACATCCCAGAAGACACAAAATAACCAACTTATAAGCCTATGATATTGGAATTCATCACAACTCTAGATAATGTATTTAGTTACGACACATACATAGGACTACTAAAGACTTAAATAAATAAAACATTATAAAACAAATTTGAAAACTAAAAAGTTAAAATAAAATAATAAAATAAAATGATGGCATTTGGGGATCCACTTTTATTATTTAAAATTTAGAAATCTCTCTTATTATAATATATAAATTTTGCATTATATTACTAACCGACCATATAGGCGGTATTCTGATTAAGTCATATTTAATTAATTCCAACCGATCATAAAGGCAGTATAAAATTAAGTCAGGTTAAAACTAATTTAATTATGTCCAACCGACTATAAAGGCAGTATCCAATTAAGTCAGGTTTTACGATGATTTATATATTATAAAATAAGGGAGATTAATCTAAATTATATAATAAAAGCTTCACCTTCATCCCGGCAGAATGAAATTACCTACTCATGCTTTAAGTAAAATAAACAAAGTTTTATTACTAAAATAAAAATTAAATACAAGAAAACTAAAATTAAACAAACAATATACTCTCTTCTTAGTATTTTAAGGTAATTCCCCATAAGAAAATTTGAAGAAAATCAACAGAAATCAGCTTTAATTTATAGGCTTCAAAATCGACCCTCGTCACGATGGGCCAAGCCTTCTGCGTCGCGACACGCGATACAGGAAATGGTAGTCGAATTATTGTGTCGGCTTCACGACTCATTGAGGGTTAGAGTCGTGACGCGTGCTACAGTGCAGACGTCATTATGATGCAAGTGATGATGCATGTCAGTAGATGAATTATTGGCTCTGCGTCGCGACGTAGATGTCCTGCGCGTCGCGACGCGTGAACGGTAAATTTCCTATTTTTCCATTTTCATCCATTTTTCATCGTTAAACACATCAAAATATTCACAATACCCGAGAAAATATACAAAATATTAAGTAAAAGGGGCGGTAAATATTGATATATTTTTCCCTCATCACTACCGCATGCATAGTTTTTCTTTCTTCGGCTTTTAAAGCACCTATTTCCTGTTGATTTTTCTTTAAGAATACCATCTTCCCTAAAGTTGTGTATTTCTCCGTTAGAAGGAGTGGAACGTGTCCTATCAGTGCTATCCATGGCATTAGGTCCAGTCCAAGTGTGAGATTTTTCAGCAAGGTCATATAAATACTCTATTACTTCATTAGGGTCCTTCTATTCACCATTTCAGATCATCTCAATGAGTTGGCGCTCTCTAAGGGTCAGAAACTCATAAAAGTAACTCACTATGCGCCAATTCTCATACCCATGGTGATGGCAAATAGCTAAAATCTCTTTAAACCTCTCCCAAGTTTGATAAAGGGTCTCACTGACTTTTTGGGAGAAAGTAGAGATTTAAACACAAGAATTCATCCCTACCTTTTCCTAAGAGATTAATTCCCTATGATGGACACTAAAAAGTGCATATTTATTATACGAAAAATCAATCATTTTACACTTGTAGTTTCATTAATCCCCTTAATTTAGCACGTTTGTGAAATAATATTCCAAGTTATGTTTTGTATTTTTTTATTGTGTATTTTTGTTATTTGGTAGGTAAAATACTACTCGAAAAATCGACAGGAAAAACCAGACTTGGAAAAGGGCAAAAATGGAATTTTAGCATGCGCGTCATGACGCATAAGGCCTCAGCATCACAACATGCCCATAAGGACAACAACACAGCGGGCACTGCCTTTCACATCACGATACGCATGAATTTATCATCGTGACGTGCTAATCTTTCGACACGTGTACACAACTGGCATTAGCATCACGACGCACAAAACTTTGTCGTCGCGACGCGTGGATAAAATGTTGCCTATAAATTGAAGCTTCCGGTAAAAGAAATTTTCATAATTTCTTTCCGAATTTCTTATAGATTTTTGGGAAGAAAGTGTCTTGTGTGTTTATTTATTCAAGCTTTATGTAATGCCTTTTTCTATCAGTAATAAAATTACGAGTGTTCTTTACGAAATGAGAAGTTAATTTCTTTTTGTTGGGGTAAATGGTGAAGTTATATAATGAAAACTTTAATCAATCTCGCTTATATTATAATAAATAAATTATAATCTAATGATTAAAACTTGATTTAAATCTGGATTAAGTATCGAAAAATCTTGCTACCGTCTATATGGCTGGTTTCATATGGCTACTGCTTGCATGGCTGTTTTTACATGTTTTGACATAATTAAGTACCGAATTGGACTTGTTATTGACAGAAATGAACACCACTTATATGGTTGGTTTTATATGTTTTGGCATAATTAATTCTTCAGATAAACTAATTGGGTAACAAGGACAATTTATATATTATAATAAAGCGAGATTTCTAGATTTGAAATATTTAAAGCGGATCCTCTAACTCCAGCATTTTATTTTATTATTGCTTATTGATCTAAAAGTTTCCAACTACTTCAACAAATCAAACCTTTTTCTTTTCGCTCTATTTATCATTCTATTTTACTAAATCAGTTCCATGTGGATCAACCTCGGACTTATCAGATTATTTTATTACTTCGACACTCTTATAATTGGGAGTAAAGAACCACATTTTGAGCGTGTCAAGTATTTGGCGCCATTGTCGGGGAAATATAATTTAGTAGATAGAATAATTTTTATTTTTCTTTATTTTAATTTCATATTTTTTTAATTTTTTTCTTTTTGTAGTTTATTCTCTTATCTTGTTATTTATTTCCTTTTTGTAAATATTGTATTTGTTTTTGTTTTATTTTTATTTAGGATGCATGAGACACTGATCTCGATCATCTAGTGGAAGATTAAACATAGATTCTCCATATAAGCCTATCCATGTAATACTTGGTCGTCCATTTTTAGCAACAGCTAACGTTTTAATTAATTACAGGAATGGAATCATGAATCTGTCTTTTGGCAATATGACATTGGAGCTAAATATTTTTAACATGTGCAAACAACCATTTGATGAGGACAATGAATTTGAAAGCGTAGAATTGATTGAACCAATTATGGATGAGCATAGTCAGGGAACTTTATCGGATCCCATGAAAATTTGGACTACTAATTTTGTTGAATCAAATACGAAATTGGATTCGAATATTACTAATGATTTTCAACTTGACTCTACACAGGTTTTGGAAGACGATGGAAAAATAAAAAATTTGGAAGAATTAGGAATACTGGAAGAAGAAAAACACGAGGAAGCACCCAAATTGGAGTTAAAAACTCTTCCAGAAGGACTGAAATATACATTTCTAGAAGATAAACAAACTTACCCTACGGTAATCTCTTCTATTCTTACAAGCAATCAAGAAGGTAAGCTGTTAAATATATTCAAAGAACACAAGCTAGCAATTTGATGGGTTTTAAATGACATGAAATGAATTATTTCATTAATCTGCATGCACTGAATACATTTAGAAGATAGTCCTATGACATATCGTTAACCCCAAAGAAGATTAAAACTCTCACATGAAAGAAGTGGTAAAAATCGAGGTCCTTAAACTTTTTGATGTAGGCATTATCTGCCCTATCTCTGATAGTAAGTGGGTAAATCCTATACAAGTTGTACCCAAAAAGTATGGGATTACTATTGTAAAAAATGATAAAGGATAATTGATCCATGTTGGACAATTATGACCCATAGCAACACTATTTGTAAAAGACATGGTGTTTTTGTACAAATTAACTATATGACAAAGGAAATTGCTCTTTTATCATTTTGTAATTGGATTACTTGGATATATAAATGGTAAAAGTCCATATGATTAGTACCAGATTAATATGATAAGAGAAAATATTAATCCTCGAAAGGTTTAATCATTGAATATCCCTAGTCGTAGTATTATCGAGACTGGACATCGATAATGCAGAATAGGCTAGTATTACACTTGTGCGCGTTATGGAAGTTTAACGACATAGTTATCATATATTTAAGTATTGGATATTTATGCCAGTGTGATAGGAGATTCTGTTAGCCATTGGACCGGGAACAGCTTCGCTCTGGATAGACCCCTCATAATCCCAATGGTAGTATGACTATGTGTCTATGGGAATCCGAATCAGGGTAGGTGTATGTGGTCTTAACCTGAGACTTGCATCGCTAATACTTGCGACAATCAGTACACTTTGATTTTGGTAGTCAGAAGCTTTAATAGGTTCGGTGTATGCCTCCTCTAGGTATACTGAGAATTGTAGTGTATTGGGTGTGATGTCAAGATGGAAGTATCACTTCAGTCATATGCAGATGATGATCACGCAGGATACAAAAATAGTACTCTTAAATGCTACAGCTATCGAGATAGTATGATTAGGTCATGATTATCTGATTACAGAGACTAGTTGCTGATGATCCAATATATGTTTCGTACGGGGCAGACACAATTCCAGCCATAGGCCTAGCATGTGACATCAGATACTGGATCATATTGCGTAATACATTGTATAGTACGCCTGATACATATTATATATTCCTCGTTGAATTTTTCTGGAGAATTGGGTAGGCACGATGCTTTGCTAGAAGCCAACCATGTCTTGTAAATCAGTAAGAACGTGGTACGAGGTACGCATGTGTCCGGATAGTCCGATGACCGTATTTACTGCCACATATCCAGGGATCTCTTGGGTCACTTCCCAAGGATTCACCAATGACAATTGACTCAAACAGAATTAATCTGGGATTAATTAAGAGAGAGAAAATTAATCTGGGATTAATTGCGGCAAGAATTTATCTGGGATTAAATTCGTCTAGAAGAGATAACGCGATTAATTTGGAATTAATCAGTAAAATAAATTTAATAGTTAAATTAGATTTTTCTATTTAATTTATTTATTTGGGCTAAAATAAAATATCAGATATATTAATTGAAATTGGATTTCAATACGGAATTAAAATTGGATTTTAATTCGAGCAAACGAATTAATTTGGAATTAATTCATAAGCGAATTTCATAATAATTTTGCTAGGCATTATTATTTAATTAAATTGGATTTAATTACGTCGTGACGAAAAATTCATTTAATCGGATTAAACGAACCCGGGCCTAAAGTGTGTTGTGTAAGCTAACTTGAATTTAGAATTTAATTGGGTGAGACCCACAACTCACATAACTTGTCAAAATTGTGATGGTGGTAGTTGGCAATAGTGTTTGAATTATTTAAACCCTCAACAACACAACACACACTAAGTTTGACTTAACTATTCACTCTCTCCCTCACTTCTCTCTTTGGCCGAATATTGCTACTCTTGGAGGGAAAAATTTTGCTTCAATTTTGTTTCATTTTTTGACAAAGCTAGCACTTTGGGAGTTGATGAGTGGTAAATATATCACTTTTTCCCACTCTTTTAGCCTAATGTTTTGTATTGTTTCTCGAGTTTTATGAAGGTTTTGACGTGTTTTGTTGTTATTTTGCAGATAAATAAAGTTCGGAAAGCATTGGAGGTAATTTGGGGAAAAAATGGACAAAAATGCGTCAACAGGGATATTTTCATCTTTTTCTCGTCGCGATGCTGACGCCCTGCGCGTCGCGACTCCCAGCATGCGCCGGACTTGCTAACTTGCGCCGTGTGCCACGTGTCGAAATCTGAGTGGTCAAAACTTGCTAACGTGCGCCGATCATGCTAACGTGCGCCGTGCCACGTGTCACCATCACAACGATTCTACTAACATGCGCCGGCCGCCACGTGTCAACATCTCATTGGACCAAACCAAGCAGCCGCCACGTGTCAACATCCCTTGGACCGAATCAGGTGCTACCACGTGTCAAGCCGCTATTGGACCGAAATTCCCACCTATCAGCGCCTGCCACGTGTCGCCCTGCTATTCGACCACATTGCCAGCCAACCACAGCGTGACACGTGGCTCAATTATTGCTGCCGACAGATGCGTGGTCAACCCGCATGGACTCCGCGTGGACTGTTTCCAGCGTCGCGACGCTAGTGCATTTCCAGAGTCGCGACGCTGGACCAAAATATGCCTATAAAAGGAGCCTCGCCCATTCATTTTTCTTCGTGCTCTCCTTGGGAATTTTTCCCTGGTTTTATAGGAAGCATCTATTTTTGTATATATAAATATTATTTTAATTTATGTATTTTAATTTTCAGTAATAGTAGTAATTCTTCTTCTACCTTTCTTTAATGTTTTGTAGTTAATTTTCCGCTGGGGATAAGGTGAAGCTTTTATTATTTTAATTTAGATTAATCTCCCTTAAATATAATATGGAAATTATAATTCAAAATATAAAAGATTACCGCCTTAATGGCTGGTTTTATTTATTTGACATAATGTGGCACCGCCTATATGGCTGGTCTTTAGGTGACAGGTAATTACCGCCTATATGGCTGGTTTATGTTCAAATACTATTACCGCCTTTATGGCTGGTCGGACTTAATTTGACTTAATAAGGAATACCGCCTTTATGGCTGGTCGGTAATATCATGTTTAATTTCTGTATTATATTAACGGAGTTATCTAAATTATAAATAGTAAAAGTGGATCCCCAACCCCAGCATTTTATTTTTATTCTAGGGTAGTGATGAAACACAATACACACACTTAATAATTGATTTTCTTTTTATTGGTAGTTCTTTAGTTTGTTTATTGAGTCTTAAACTTAATGCGTCTTGTTAACTAGCAATTAATAAGATTGATGGGGTATATCTAAAATGAACTAGACATAGGGATTTTAGGTTTCAGCCTTAGATTCAATAACCCACGATCTTCCTTGAGGATAGATAACCCTTTAATAGATTTCCTTACAGGATAGACATATACCTGTCGGGCGGGGGTAGCCATAATTGGAACTTAATCTTAATGAATCCAGGGTAATGTGGTTGACATAGGAATATGGTTCAATTGTGTTATACTGGGTATTTGCGTCTGACCATCGGAAGATGCTTTTGCTTTATATTTTGTGTTCCAGGTTAGTAAACTGAATTAGTACACATAAATAAGAGAATCAATTCATCTTTTTAATAATATTGTGTGGAGTCACGACCCTAGATCCTTGAGTCTTTTATTTTATTTTCCTTAGTATTTTCTTTTCAGTCTGTTTTTATTTTATTTTTGCAAAACCACATTCAACCAACCAAAAGCAATCAATTCTCTTCTTCCTATAATTAGATACCTGTAAATAAATAGAATCAATAATTAATAACAACAGTAGTAATTAAGTCCTCGTGGGATCGATATTTTTATACTACTTGAACGATACGTACGCTTGCGTTATACGTGTGTGTTTACGCCGGTCAAGTTTTTGGCGCCGTTGCCAGGGACTTATATTTCTTGAGTTATTAATTTTGAAACTATCTAATTTACTTGTATCTAATTTTCTTTATTTTTATTTGTAATTTTTTATTTCTTTCTTTTGTTTTCAGGTGGTTGAAAATGGAACAATATTGGGAGATTGAGAGATTACGAGCTTTACAAGAAGATACACCCCACATCAGGGAGCAACATTCCGGTTTTCTGAGGCCTGTTGTACATCCCAATGACTATCACTGGATGCCAGAACCAAGCAATACTACATTTGCTCAACAGAACTCAATGTGGAGATGTGACATATGTAATGGTAACCACCCAAGCGATTATTGCGAGTACAACTACAATTCAGGGTGGCAGAACTATCAGAATCCTTCATGGTATGATGAACCATCACATTTCACAGAGCCACATTTTCCATCTTATCCACCATCCACCTATGATTTTCATCAAGAACCAGAACCATCAGAGGAAGAATCATTGGTTGACATGCTCAAAGATTGGTTCCAGAAACGGGACGAAAAGTTGGATGCAATGCTTGAAACATGCCAGAATCAATTTGAAAGTATTCAGAGACAATCAGCATCAATTCAGAGACTGACAGATCAAACGAGACAATTGATTGAAAACCAGAGCTACATACCTTAAGAACCATTTTCAGATGACACTGATGAAGCCTTCGAGTACCAAACATTTCACTATGACACTTTAGCAGAAGAGGAGGTTGAGGAGAATCAAGAACCAGAGGTATCAGTTCGGGAACCTGAGCAGGCAAAGTCTCGATTTGATTTCTATTATTCAGATTCTGACGAGGATGAAGCTGAAATATTTGTACCAACTGCATCAAAAATTGAGGATGGAATTCTGTATCCTCAAAACGAAGATCTTGGAGATTGTTTTACAATGATGTTTGAAGAAGATCTACCCGAGCCAATCATTTCACCCAGACCAGAGGATGTAGACCTAATGTCAGACATATCTTTACATCCTCAGGTTGATATTTATGGAGCATGCATTTCACAGATGTCAGATGAAGAACTGAACGCGGAGATCCTAAAATACATATGTGAAGAAAAGATGGAGCAAGAAACAGAGAAAATGGAGGAGAAAATGTCTGACCTTAATAAAGATCCAGAGCATTCAGACGAAACATCACTGTTTTGGGGAGTACAATCTAAAGATATCACCCAGAAGCTTGACAGAATGGAATTTCCATTCCAAGTCAAGCACCATACGAGACCTCCTGATTTTCTTTCTTTCTTTGCAGGAACCACTGGAGCGACAAAGATTAAAAAGGTGGCACAAGCACTAAATGAGACAAAACTCTTTTTGCCACTTTACCGTTGGAAGAGACCCTTCAAAAGCAATGCTCATGGGATTGTCTTTAATCGGACATCCAAAACGACGCTGAAACCTCCTTGACAGATAGATTTCAGTCACGTCTGGCTGAAGACGTAAAATTTAGCGCTAGCAGGGAGGCAACCCATGCATTTGTTGTAATTTCTGTTTTCATATTTTGTGTATACATGTTGTAGAGTTTTTGATTTTGTGTGTTATTTTTGTAGGTAAAAGTACAAAAGGAGCATTTTTAAGACAGAAGGAATGGTGTTTTGGTGATCGCAAAGATGAAAGATAAATTATGAGTGATGGCTGAGTAAGGAATGCAATTCTTGAGACGCATCCTCATGAATTTATACTAGCGAAAAGCGTATTGAGTACACAATTCTGTTACCTTAATTATTGCTTTGATTTTCTTTTCTTTTGTTTTTATCTTTATTTTCGCCGACAAGATTTATACTTTTTGACTTTTCACGATTTATTTTAACGTTCATCTCATAATTGTCATTTGTCAGGTACTAGTGCAATTATTACTCACCCATTTTCAGGTTCTATAAATTCAGCCCGTCATTTCTCTATTCGACTCATCAAATATACATCCAAATAAGAGAGAGAAAATGGAAGCAACTTCACAGCAGCGAATCAAGAGAATTTATGTTTTCTGTGGATCCAATTCTGGTAATAAACCAGAATTCATCGAGGCTGCGAAGGAATTGGGGCGAGTCATAGCGGAACGAAATATGCACCTAGTATATGACGGTGGCAATCTTGGATTGATGGGAAGCATTTCAAAAGCCGTTCAGAATGGTGGCGGTCATGTTTTGTGAATCATTCCAAAACCTTTGGCGGACGAACACTTAATCGGACAAACAAATGGAGATGAACGCATCGTATCTGGAATGCCCGAACAAATTCATGAAATGATTAATACAGCAGATGCGTTTATTGTGTTACCAGGAGGGCTTGGGACGTTTGAGGAAATGTTTACAGTAGCGTCATGGGCACACTTAAATATTCATCGGAAGCCCATTGGGTTACTTAACATTGAGCATTTCTTCGATTTTCTGTTTGTATTTCTTGCAGAAGCCAAAAGATATGAGTGTTGGGGTTGGTGCTTAGAGCGCCACTCCGGACCGTATTTATGTCTGATTCATGAATACGAACATCCATTTATTCCATAATATTACTTATTTATGGTTGCACCTCTTGTTCTTATATACGTATTCGATCTGATTACGATTAGATTGAAACTAAATGTGGTTTAGTGATATGTATATATTAGACAAAGGCCTGATAATATATAATACAGTACACAGTTACAAAGTTAGTTTGTAATTGACATTGGGAAGTGTCACTGCTATATGTATATTATCAAACAAAGTTCCTGGTCAAGATTTGCTAACACGGGTCGGTTAGTCAAATCCGTTAAGACCAGTACATGTCGTATATCGAGACTTGGTCCGATGGTTTATCCCAATGAACCATGAGTCTATGGAGACCCGTATAGACGTGTAGGTGTTTATAGTGGATAAACACTGAACGGCTCACCGAAGATTCTTAATGGATGGTACACCAACGTCAATAAAAATCTTCTCGGGTTGAGTAGCATAGTGGTCCTTCGACTTGAGACACCACTGTGGATGTATGAGACATCCTCCACACTTAGATGGCAGTCACGTCACCGATCTATTTAGATCAGACCTCCGCCTGTTCGTTGGGTGTGGATCGATCCTCAGGATATCCCGTGTGTGTCAAGATAGGATCCGTCAATTCTGTGTACAGAGCATAGGTAGTCCATATATATTTAGCAGTCTGTTAAATCTGTGGCCACAGTATACATCGGAAGTAAGTTCCGAGTGTTATTTAAAGATTGCTAATAGATACGTCGACGAGATAATACCTATAGAGATTTGACGTCCACATCTATATCTCTGGGATTATCTGGATACCTGTGACGGAGGGATTATACGTATGCAATGACCTCGACCTGTATGATTCAGCTAGTTTATCAGTGATCTTCATAATCTACGGGTGGATAGATTATGGACATGAAATTGGATTTCGTGACGGATATACCTGAATCTAGAGAGTCTCAATAATGAAACATACTCGTAGAGCACTAGAGCAACATTTATGAATAATGATGATTATTTATAAATCGTTTAATCGTTAAACGAAATATACATGCGAACGGGCCGAACCGTCATTTCCTAATTAATGTGTATTTGTATTTAATATATGATATTATTAAATACACATTAATAAATAGTCAAATAAAGGTATTTGATATATATCATTAATATATGTATTTGAGATATTTAAAGTAAATATAATACATATATTTGATATATTTGTATTTAATTAATTATTTAATTATTTAATTGTTAAATGATTAATATAATTAAAATATAAATATATCACCAAATGATAAAGTTAGGAAGTGATTATAAGTTGCAATTGTTGACTTATAAATTAAAGGAAATGGTTGTCAAATTGATTTTGACTTCTTAAGATATTTGTTCAAAATTGTTTGAAAAATGAAAATATCTTTTTCCTTTATTTCTTGTTAAATTCGGCCAATACCTTAAGAATATAAGGGTTATATTTTTCTTGGTTGCCTTTGTTGACTTTATATTAATATCTTTAAAGTGTTTTAGATATTTATTAAAGTTGATAAGTTAAAGTGTAATGAAATTGAAATGAACTTGGTGCATTTGTATTTGACAAATTAGGCCAAGGCATTTTATGCAACAAGTATATATTGTTTTCATTTCACTTTCATTTACTAACCTAATTCACTTTGACATAAACTCCATTAATGAAAACAAAGGAAGCTTGTGAGAAAGAAAGAAGAAATCAAAGAAAGCTTGGTTTTTAGTAAGTTTCTTCAAAAGGAAAATGTTCCTTAGGATCTAGGCTTTAACATAAGATGTTCTTAGGTTATTTCTTTCTTTATTCTTTGTGTTTTTGATGATGGAAGTTTTGGTGAAAGTGTAAAGCATGTATGATGAAGGAAGCTTATGGCTATTGTAGTAATAAGTGTTCTTTTGTGGTTTTGGAAACCTTGTTGCTAATCTAGAGTTGTTGACCCACTCTTAGATGACCTAGATTTGATCTTGAGTTGTTTCATTGTGTTGATACTTCGATTGGATGGAAGAAAGATGATTGAAGTGTTGGATTTAACCAATTTGGTCTAATTTGTCCAATTTGAGGAAATTGAAAAATTAGGGTTCATGAACAATTCCAAATTTGGGGCTTTTTATATATGTTGTGTATTTGGATGTGTATATGATGCATATAAATTTTCATGTTCATTGGATTGCATCTTGATGTGTTTTGATGCATGAAATGACAAAGTGCACAAATTGGAGCCTAATGGGTGCATTCGGCCAAACTCCAATTTTTGGGCATTTGTGTTGCTTTTGGTGTTTTGATGTTTTGAACATGCTAAGTTCATCTTAGAAATGATTTAGAATCATTCAAAATTGATTAGATCAATTTCGGACTAAAATGGATAAAATACCAAGTATAAGGGCAATTCGGTAAATTCACTTAAATATGATTTATTGAATTTTATTTCATAATTTGATTATTGGGTAATTAAATAAATATGTTTATTTTATTAATCCGAGAAAAAGTTTTGGAATCGGAAAATTTGATTTTCCACCGCTTCCGCTGCGTTACCGGATATTCCCCCTGAAACCCCTACAATGAGTTCGTCACAAAATCAGTACATGATATCTTCCTGACTGCGACAAAGGCCGAAGAATTAATTGACCAAATCCTGGCCTTTGAACCGAAACTGGACCCCATTCTCTCCAAGTTGAACTGGACAGACAGCGATCGTGGTAAGAAGCGTAAATTAGACATTGATATTAATCGGTGAATTTTTTATTTTCAGCTAACCAGGTACTACCTTCTAAACTCTTCTTCTACTGTTTAAGACATTGGGGACAATGTCTCATTTAGGTTTGGTGGAGGAAATTAGTTGATTAGTATCTTGTTTTTAGTTTATATGTTGTTTTTATTTTTAGTCCAAAATTTTCGAAAAATACAAAAAAAAATTGAAAAATTTTCAAAAATTATAATATATTTTGCGTTTTTATTTTGACGAAAATGGTGAAATTGGTAAGATGTATTTCAAACCTATTTTCGAAATGAGTTAATTTTTGTTTATTTCCTTTTAAATTATTTAATTTGTAGATTCTCCATAAAATGGACTAAAATGGATCTTCATATGCTCAGTTGGCAAGTATTATCAATATGCATAGTAATATACGGACATGAGGCATATTCGAAAAAGTTTGTAATATTCCGTGCTCTAGTTTAATTAGAGGAAGCATCTCTAAATAGCAATGGAGTAAAAAAAAAATTATGATGTACAAAAATAAGTATTTAAGATCCGGGTTATTAAGTCTGAAAGGGTGTTTTAACACCTAGTGCCCTAAAACAAACTGGTTTGGGAGTCACTGGCCCAAAGCTCGCTACATGGATCGAAGATGCTGCAAAATATATTTATATCTGAAGTCTGGGTAATTAAGTCCGTAGGGGTGTCTTAACACCTGGTGCCCTAAAGCCAACTGGTTTGGGAGCCACCGACCTAACACTCGTTACATAGATGGAAGATATTGTATATAAATAAAAAAGTCAAAATTCAAAAATCAAAGAAAAAATCAGAAAAATCAGAAAAATTATTCCATTGCTACAAAAAGGTGTGAAATCTGATAAAACTTTAGGACAAAAATATTACTCTCTTATCAACTATACTTGTGACTGTTGTGGGCAAAAATGAATTGATTAATATTTTATTAGCTGTATATATGGAGAATGGTAAAAATAATCGGAGAATTTACTTATTCAGTAGTTTAGAAAGAAACAAAACAACTAGTAACTTGCAGTAGAAGTTTCACTTGATTAGTCACTAACTACTTTATTCTCTTTTCTCTTGTCTTTTTGCTTTTGTGTGCATTAGTTTTAACTAACTTTTTACTTTTGTAAAAATGTTTGTGGGTATCATTGCTGTAAGCCCTCACGAGACTACAACTCATCCACTAGGGACACCTAGGGGTTTAAAGGTTTGTTGCATACGCTAAATGCAACCGTGATCCCTACGAAAGTGGCTTAGTTAATTTTATTTTCATGTTCTTTTATTTTATGTTTTGCTCGAGGACTAGCAAAATGTTAGGTTTGGGGGTGTGATGAGTGGTAAATATATCACTTTTTCCCACTCATTTAGCCTAATGTTTTGTATTGTTTCTAGCGTTTTATGAACGTTTTGATGTGTTTTGTTGTTATTTTGCAGATAAATAAAGTTTGGAAAGCATTGGAGGCAATTTGGGGCAAAAATGGACAAAAATGCGTCAACATGGATATTTTCATCTTTTTCGCGTCGCGACGCTGACGCCCTGCGCGTCGCGACTCCCAGTATGCGCCGGACTTGCTAACTTGTGCCATGTGCCACGTGTCGAAATCTGAGTGGTCAAAATTTACTAACGTGCGCCGATCATGCTAACGTGCGCCGTGCCACGTGTCACCATCACAACGGTTCTACTAACATGCGCCAGCCGCCATGTGTCAACATCTCATTGGACCAAACCAAGCGGCCGCCATGTGTCAACATCCCTTGGACCGAATTATTGACGAATCAGATGCTGCCACGTGTCAAGCCGCTATTGGACCGAAATTCCCACCTATCAGCGCCTGCCACGTGTCGCCCTGCTATTCGACCACATCGCCAGCCAACCACAGCGTGACATGTGGCTCAATTATTGCTGCCGACAGATGCGTGGTCAACCCGCGTGGACTGTTTCCAGCGTCGCGACATTAGTGCATTTCCAGAGTCGCGACGCTGGACCAAAATATGCCTATAAAATGAGCCTCGCCCATTCATTTTTCTTCGTGCTCTCCTTGGGAATTTTTCCCTGGTTTTATAGGAAGCATCTATTTTTGTATATATAAATATTATTTTTAATTTATGTATTTTAATTTTCAGTAATAGTAGTAATTCTTCTTCTACCTTTCTTTAATGTTTTGTAGTTAATTTTCCGCTGGGGATAAGGTGAAGCTTTTATTATTTTAATTTAGATTAATCTCCCTTAAATATAATATGGAAATTATAATTCAAAATATAAAAGATTACCGCCTTAATGGCTGGTTTTATTTATTTGACATAATGTGGCACCGCCTATATGGCTGGTCTTTAGGTGACAGGTAATTACCGCCTATATGGCTGGTTTATGTTCAAATACTATTATCGCCTTTATGGCTGGTCGGACTTAATTTGACTTAATAAGGAATACCGCCTTTATGGCTGGTCGGTAATATCATGTTTAATTTCTGTATTATATTAAGGGAGATATCTAAATTATAAATAGTAAAAGTGGATCCCCAACCCCTAGCATTTTATTTTTATTCTAGGGTAGTGATGAAACACAATACACACACTTAATAATTGATTTTCTTTTTATTGGTAGTTCTTTAGTTTGTTTATTGAGTCTTAAACTTAATGCGTCTTGTTAACTGGCAATTAATAAGATTGATGAGGTATATCTAAAATGAACTAGACATAAGGATTTTAGGTTTCAGCCTTAGATTCAATAACCCACGATCTTCCTTGAGGATAGATAACCCTTTAATAGATTTCCTTACAGGATAGACATATATCTATCGGGCGGGGGTAGCCATAATTGGAACTTAATCTTAATGAATCCAGGGTAATGTGGTTGACATAGGAATATGGTTCAATTGTGTTATACTGGGTATTTACGTCTGACCATCGGAAGATGCTTTTGTATATTTTTGTATTCCAGGTTAGCAAACTGAATTAGTACACATAAATAAGAGAATCAATTCATCTTTTTAATAATATTGTGTGGAGTCATGACCCTAGATCATTGAGTCTTTTATTTTATTTTCCTTAGTATTTTCTTTTCAGTCTGTTTTTATTTTATTTTTGCAAAACCACATTCAACCAACCAAAAACAATCAATTCCCTTCTTCCTATAATTAGATACCTGTAAATAAATAGAATCAATAATTAATAACAACAGTAGGAATTAAGTCCTCGTGGGATCGATATTTTTATACTACTTGAACGATACGTACGCTTGCGTTATACGTGTGTGTTTACGCCGGTCAGGAGTCATAGAAAGGTGATAGGGAAACTCACCCAAGAGTTTGGAACTCAAAAAGAGGGTTTGGAGCTTCTACATCTAACAAACATTTTGAACTTCAATCGATCAATGTGAATATTTCCGCTACTTTCACTAGATTTATTCACACTAGAATCACATTTAGAGATCTCGTGGCATGTGTATGACACTAACAATCCCAACACGCATCCCATTTAGTTGGCGTATGTGCATTGATTATAGAAAACTAAATGACGCAATTAGAAAAGATCATTTTCCTTTACCATTTCTTTACCAAATTTTGGAAAGAGTAGCTGGGCATCCATACTATTATTTTCTTGATGGTTACTCGAGTTATTATCAGATTCCTATTGCTTTAGAAGACCAAAAAAACCACATTCACATGCCCCTTTGGAATATTTGCATTTAGGAAAATACCTTTTGGACTTTGTAATGCACATGTAACATTCCAACGATGCATGTTAAACATATTTAGTGACATGGTTGAACACTGTTTAGAGGCCTTTATGGATGATATAACTATTTTTGGGAATTCATTCGATAGTTGCTTGAATAACTTGGAAAATGTTTTGAAAATATGTGAAGAAAAAGAACTTGTGTTAAACTGGGAAAATTTCCATTTCATGACTAATTCAGGAATATTTTGGGTCACATTGTTTCGTCTAAAGGTATTGAGGTTGACAAGGAAAAAATAGAGGTGCTTCTAAATTATCATCACAAAAACAGTCAGGGAAATCCATTCTTTCTTAGGACATGCATGATTTTATATGAGGTTTATTAAAAACTTTAGTACCATATCTAGACTCTTATATAACCTCCTAATAAAAGATAAAATATTTGAAAGGATAGAACAATGTCAAAAATAATTCTAAAAACTTATCAGTCTTTTAACTTTTGCTCATATTATGCAATCTCCTGATTGGTCCTTGCCTTTTGAGCTAATGTGTGATGCTAGTGATTATGCAGTTAGTGCAGTGCTAGGACATAGAAAGGAAAGTAAGCCGCATGTAATATATTATGCAAGTAGAACTTTAAACAGTGCACAAACGAATTACACTACCACGGAAAAAAACTACTTACTGTAATATTTGCATTGGATAAATTTCGATCATATTTAATTGGTTCTTCAACCATTGTCTATTCTGATCATGTTGCTGTTAGATATTTGATGTCTAAGCAAGATGCAAAGCCAAGATTAATACGGTGGATTTTGTTGTTTCAAGAATTCAATCTCACAATTAAAGACAAGAAAAAGTCAGAGAACGTGGTTGCAGATCATTTATCAAGACTTAAAAATGAGTCTTTAATTGATACAGCTCATATCAATGAATCCTTTCCAGAAGAGTTTTTATTCTCTGTAAACACAATGCCTTGGTATGTTAATATTGTCAATTTTCTTGCAATAGGAAATATACCTTCAGACTGGAGCCAGCAAGACATGAGTAAATTTTTGACCAAAGTCAAAAGATTCTATTGGGATGATCCATATTTGTTTAAGTGTTGCCCTGATAAGATTTTCAGAAGATGCATATTGGCCAGTGAGATAAGTGGTGTTATTCAATCTTGTCATTCAGAAATTTTTCATCTAAGAAAACCGCTGTAAAAGTCTTGCATTGTGGATTTTATTGGCCCACCATTTTTAAAGATACACACATTTTCTGCAAAACTTGCGAAAATGTTCAAAATTTCGGATCCATTTCAAAAAGAAACATGATGCATTTAAATCCCATCATTGTCTTCAAAATCTTTTATTTTTGGGGAATAGATTTCATGGGCCCATTTCCACCATCATTTGGATTTTTATATATTTTAGTTGCAGTTGATTATGTCTCAAAATGGGTCGAGGTGATTCCTTGTCGGAATAATGATCACACGACTGTGATTAAATTTTTAAAAGAAAATATTTTAAGTCGATTTGGAATCCCTCGGGTATTATAAGTGATAGAGGTAAACACTTTTATAACAGACCCTTTGAGTCTTTAATGAAAAAAGTATGGAATCACACACAAAGTTTCCACCTCCCACCCTCAGACAAATGGTCAAGTTGAACTAGCAAATAGGAAAATTAAACAAATTTTAGAAAAAACAGTTAACCCAAATCATAAAGATTGGTCTCTTCAACTAACTAATGCACTTTGGGCATACCGAAAAGCTTTCAAAATGTCTTTGGAAATGTCACCTTATCATATAGTTTATGGAAAACCTTATCATTTGCCTGTAAAACTTGAACATAAAGCATATTCTATTAAAATATTTAATTCAAACCTTGAAAATACAGTCACGAACGTAAATTACAATTAAGTGAACTTGAAGAGTTAAGGAATGATTCATATGAGAATACGAAAATTCTTAAAGCTAAAGCTAAGGCCTTTCATGATAGTCGAATTTCACGAAAAATATTTAAAAGTGGCCAAAATATTTTACTTTATAATTCTCGTTTTCATTTATTTCTAGGAAAATTAAAATCAAATGGAGTGTCTCATTTATTGTGAAACATGTTAATCCATATGGAGCTATTGACATTGAGAATCCTATGGATGGTGATATATTAAAAGTGAATAGACAACGTCTGAAATCATTTTTGGAGTGTTCAAATTTTTGAGAATTCTTTTTCTATCAAACTTAGTGTACTATGATTGATGTAGTTTCTTTTATTTTCTGTTTAATATTTTTCTAATTTCCATTTTTCTTAGTTTTGCAGTATTTTTGTCTTTTGTCTTTTTAATCTCACACCCCGGTTAAGTAGCATATAATCGTACTCCGTGACTCAAAGTCGATTATTTTAGTCTCCTAAAATTACTGATATCCTACAACTAAAGAATGGAAGAAACTCTCGCAAAACTTAGTAAATATTTTCCTTTTCTTCCCTAAAATGCTCTGACAAAAATTTACAAAGCACACACAGAAAGAATGAGGCTTCTTATGATTCATGGTATTCCTAGTGATATTCGTTGGGTAATTGAGCAAAAGTTCACTTGGCAGGTGAGTTATTTGACTCTATCATTTCTTAGATGTCTGGATTAGGGAAACGCACCTATGCTAAAAAACAAAGAGCTAAATAATTAGGTGTTTGTTATAAATATGCACGCTGTATGTGCAACACTCTTTGTCGTTCTTTAGGAATGATATCTGATAATCACGAAGATAAAATTCAATTCATTATAGATGGCTTGAGTAAGTAGTCTTTAGATGATATATCATTGATTCTTGAGGCGCATCCTAGTGGATATGTTCATATTGAGATTCTCAAGTTACATACACAATTTGAAAAATAAAGACAACAATACAGTCTCGGGAATCTGACTTTAAAAGACTCTGTTTTCCAATTTATAAGAAAGTTGGATAGGAAGCCTATCCCCGACACATTAAGGGCGTTAAAACCGTTACTGGACATAAAACCAGAAGAAAATGTGAGCCATAATCACAACTACTAGTACATATTTATTGCTTTGATTTCAATTACTGTTTTAATTTATTTTACTATTCTTTACTTTTTGCCGACAGTATCTAACCATTTTTGTTCACGATATATTTTACTGATAATTGTAATTTACAGGTAATAGTGCATTTATTACTCACCCCTTTTTAAGGATCTATAAATTCAGCTCAGCACTTCTCTCTATTCAACACATCTAGTTAAGATAGATAGCACAAATGGAGATAACTTCAAAATGACGAGTCACTAATATCTGTGTGTTTTATGGAACTAGCTCTGGAACTAAACCGAAATTTGTTGAGACTGCGAGAGAATTGGGTAGAGTTATGGTAAACAGAAACATGCACTTAGTATATAGCGTGGTGAAAATCTTGGATTGATGGGGTGTATTTCAAAGGCTGTACAAGAAGGTGTCAGTAAAGTTTTGGGGATCATTCCGAAACCCTTAACAGAAGACAACATCATATGAAAATCAAATGGAGAAGAATGTATTGTCTCAGGTATGTCTGAAAGACTCACTGAAATGATCAATCATGCTGACGTTTTTATTGCTTTATCAGGTGGATTGGGCATGATGGAAGAAATATTCACAGTTGCGTCATGGGCAAAGTTGAATATTCATCAAAAACCCATTGGGCTGTTTAATGTTAATGGATTTTTCAATTTTCTTTTTGTATTTCTTGAAGATGCCAAAAAAATAGGTTCATTTCAAAACCAGTAAGAGATATCTTCCTAACTGCAAGAAACGCTGATGAACCAAAAATCGACCCTATCATTTCCAAATTGAACTGGTCCGTGCGATGGTGGCAAAAAGCGCAGAGTAAACCTGGACCTTAATATTTAATCTTTAGTCGTAGATGCAATTATCAATTCCGCACTAACAATGTGATATCTTATAAACTCTATTTATCTTTCTTTTTAACATTGGGGACAATGTCTCATTTTGGTTGGGGGGAGATGATAGTTTATAAAGATAATTTTCATTTTTCGTTGATGTTTTTATTAAAAACAAAAGTTATTTTTTACTTTGTTGTTATTTTGTGTGTAAGAATATATATCCATATATATATATACATAAAAACTAACAACAAATTATTTTCTAAACCAAGTGGAATTGTTGTTCGGAAGTGGCTGTGTAAGGAGTTTTCGCTCCTAAGACGCATTTCAAAATAATTCGTAATAAGTTAATTGTTGTTCATTTCTTTTTGAATCATTTAAATTTATGAATTCTCCATAATATTGATTAAAGTTGATATTTTTATGCTCATTTGACAGATATTATCTTCGACATGGTAACCTATGCTCATAGGTGGTAAGTAAAAATTTTGTAATATTCAGTTCTCTAGTTTGTTGGAGGTAACACCTAAAGGTAATGAAATTTATGTTTACACACACACACACACACACATATATACACACAACTAATCATGCTTTTACTTAGTAATCGGACATCTTGCCTCAGCAAGCATTGATTGTTTGCGTAAAATGGTAGAACTTGATTTAGTTTAATAAAAAATTTAATAAATCTTTTATTCAGTAATCGGACATCTTGCCTCAGCAAGCAGTGATTGTTCGCGTAAAATTGTAGAGCTTGTTATAATAATATAAAAAATGAGTTTGAATAAGTTCGTTTTCGTAGACTTTTTAACTCAAGGAATTAAGTCTGTTAAGGGTGTCTTAACACTTAGTGTTTTAAAGCCAATTGGTCTGGGAGTCAGTGGCCGAAATCTCTTTACAAGGGTTAAAAATAAAGCTTGAAGAAATCTCTCTTTACAAGGGTTAAAAAGAAAGCTTAAAGAAATCAGACACCTTTTTAAATATCTGAGATCTGAGCAATTAAGTCCGTAGAGATGTCTTAACACCTAGTGCCCTAAGGCCAACTGGTTTGGGAGTCACTGGCCAGAAGATCGATACAAGGATTGAAAATGTATTTGCAAATAAACTTTCATTGCCAATAGGTGCGAACTCTAATGTAATCTTAGGACAAAAAGATTACCCTCTTTTCAACAAATACAAGTGAATATTGTGGGTACAATCAAATGATTAATACCTTGTTATATGTTTGTATGCAAGAACGGTAAAAAAAGAACAGGAGAATTTATTTATTTTATCATTTACAAAGAAAGAAAAAAATTGTTGACTTGGATAAGAATTTTTCTTTCAATTTTCGCTTGAACTATTAGAGACTAATAATAAGCTGGTTGGGGGGTGTGATGAACACTAAAAAGTGCATATTTATTTTACGCAAAATCAATAATTTTACACTTATAGTTTCACTAATCCCCTTAATTTAGCACGTTTGTGAAATATTATTCTAAGTTATGTTTTGTATATTTTTTATTGTGTATGTTTGTTATTTGGTAGGTAAAATACTGCTCGGAAGCTCGACAGGAAAAACCAGACTTGGAAAAGGGCAAAAATGGAAATTCAACATGCATCGCGGCACGCAAGGCCTCAACGTTGCGACGTGACCATAGAGACAACTACACCACGAGTACCGCCTTCCACGTCACGACACGCAGGACATTAACATCGTGATTCGCTAATCTTTCGACACGTGAACACAGCTGGCACCAGTGTCGCGACGCGTGGACAAAATTTTGCCTATAAATTGAAGCTTCTAGCAAAAGAAATTTTCATACTTTCTTTCCAAATTCTCTATAGATTTTTGGGAAGAGAGTGTGTCGTGTGTTTATTTATTTAAGCTTCTTGTAATGTATTTTTCTTTCAATAATAAAATTATGAGTGTTTTTTTTTACAAAATGAGTAGTTAATTTCTTTTTGTTGAGGTAAATGGTGAAGCTTTTATAATGAAAACTTAGATCAATCTCGCTTATATTATAATAAATAAATTATAATCTAATGATTAAAACTTGATTTAAATCTGGATTAATTATTGACAAATCTTGTTACCGCCTATATGGCTGGTTTTATATGTCTACCACCCGTATGACTGGTTTTACATGTTTTGGCATACCTAAGTACCTAATTGGACTTATTATCGACATAAATGAACACCACCTATATGGTCGGTTTTATATGTTTGGCATAATAAAGTGAGATTTCTAGATTTAAAATATTAAAGGTGGATCCCCTCACTCCAGCATTTTATTTTATTATTGCTTATTAATCTAAAAGTTTCCAACTACTTCAACAAATCAAACCTTTTTCTTTTTCGCTATATTTATCATTCTATTTTACTAAATCAATTCATTGTGAACCGACCCCGGACTTACCGGGTTATTTTATTACTTCGACACTCTTATACTTGAGAGTAAAGAACTACTTTTGAGTGTGTCACCCCATAAAAGAAATAAACATATCATGTAAAGAGTAAAGCAATATTATTAGACTGGTTTTCTTCTATGTTCGTGCAGCTCTATCTCCTTGTGGTCTGGTTCTCCAAAATTCTCCAAAAATATATCCATTATTCCTCTCATTCTGCACCGCTTTTTTATAATGAATGGTCAACCCTAGCAATTCCTAGTTGAAATTAGGAGTGTTAGCTAGTTGACTTAACTTTCAAATATTTACTTTGGCTTGTGTCTAGCTTCCTCTTTGGGCTTGACTCACTTTGCTTGCACGTGTTCAAATTTCATCAAGCCACTAAGGCCATGTTTCGTGAATTGATTCTTAAAGTCTTAAAGCTTTTAAAGCAAATCAACAAGGATTTCCCACATTCTTTTAATCCAAGGGCATTTGCTTTTTCATCCTACTGATAAGTGTGGTTTATATCAACTTATTTTTGCCCTCTTAACTTACTATTTTGTTAAATTCCGTATCATTTAATGTATTTTGTAGTTCTTTTATGTTTTATTTGTTGGAAGGATTAATACATGGATCTTGGGGCATTTATACTTATTTTGTGACAATACGAACACATAGGAAGCACGCGGGAAGAGCAGAAATGCAGAAAGAACAAATCCTGGGAAGCTGTCACGAGTCGTGATGCACCCGTGCTGCACGTCGTGACGTGCCTTCATTGATGAGACACATACAAAATCCAGAGATTTGGGAGCCGCGATGCCCACTTTTCGGCGCCTCGTAGTGACCAAAAACACTAATTATAGGGTTTTAACATGCACAAGGACCCCAAGGCTCTATTATAAATACATAAGTTCGTCCAAGACTCAAGGGAGGAGGCTAATATACATCACAAAACACAAAACACATATTTTAAAGAGATCCAATGAGGAGGATTGAAGAGCAACAAGAAGAGACGAAGGCGGTGACGTCCAAAGAGGAATGGATTCAATTTGAGTTTTATCTTCTTGTTTCTTTTTTAAAACTCTAATGATTTCCATTAAATTCATGACATTATTCTTATTGTTTTTATCTTTAGTAATAAGCTAACTCCGTAATTCTGGAGAATGATGTAACTGATGCTTGAACCTTTGTATTAATTGTCAATGTTGTTATGAAGTTATATTTCAGTTTATTTATATTGTTTTTAGTTGAATGTTTCTTGTTTGCTGGCCACAAATTAGGATAATGCATGTTTAGAATCTATCGCTCGGGAGAGATGGATTTTGAATAGGATCTAGAGAATATAACCTAGGGATTTTATAGAATTCAGGAGAATCTATAGTTCATTTGAAGTCGTTCACATAGAATCACAAGATGTAATGAGTTATTGATTATCAGATTTTTATAGAGATATCGAAGTCTGTAGTTGATAATATTTTCACTGTTACTCGGGAGATGGAGTGAATACTTAAGAATTCTTGACTTATAAATAATATAACTGAACAAGTTACTTGGCATGACAAATACAGAAGGGATCGCTAGGTGAAATCAGACTCTAGAATCTCTATCGTATTAGTTCCTCCTATCTAATTAGTTTTATATCTTATTTATTTAATAAAAATCTTTATTATTTATTTTCTAAATAAAGTTAGGATTATCAATTGTAGTACTTACTGTGAGTGAACACAATCCATGTGGGTTCGGCACTTTTTCACCGATTCATACTAAAACTTGACATCGTACACTTATGGTATGATATAAAATATCACATGTTTTTGGCGCCGTTGCGGAGGATTGATTGTTTAATTCACATTAATACTTTTTCCAAGTAATCTTAGATTTAATTAGTTTTTTATTTTTTATTTTTAGTTTACTTTTTGTTTTGCATCTACTTTTTATTATTTTATTATTTATTTTATTTGAATTTTTCTTTTCTTTTTGGGCTTTAGTAAATGCAAAGATCCACAAGTCTCGACTCGCTCATGTTTGATCCTGAAATAGAAAGAACAACAAAGAGACTAAGATAAGAAAGAAAAATTGAAAAGGAAGCAATGGCGGTTGAAAACAGAGAGAATAATCCACGCCAGATGGCAATCAGAGATCACTTCAAACTTGTCACAGATGATACTAATTCTGGGATTGCCCATCAACTATTCAACGCCAACAATTTTGAGCTAAAACCTGTATTTATGAATATGGTACAAATAAATCAGTTTTGGGGTTCAGCTGCAGAGGATCCCAACATATACTTAAGGATGTTCCTGGAGATTGCAGATACCATAAAGATGAATGGCGTGAGTAAAAAGGCTATCAGGCTACGCTTATTCTCATTCTCTTAACGGGATAAAGCATGAGATTGGCTTCAATCAATACAGATGGGGAGTATCATGACATGGCAAGGATATGACCATGAAATTTCTTGAGAGGTTCTTTCCACCAGCTAAATCAGCGCAACTGAGAGCAAAAATTAGTATATTTAAACAATTGGAGACTGAGACTTTGTATGAAGCATGTGAGTGCTTTAAGGATTTACTCCGAAGATGCCCACAACATGATTATGCAGACTGGGCCCAGATTTAGTTGTTCTATAATGGGCTGAATAGTTCGAATATGATTGTGGTTGATGTAGCAGCTGAGGAAGCTCTATTCAAGAAATCAGCCGATGAAGCCTGCAATCTGTTAGAAGAAATGGCCATTAACCATTTTCAATGGCCAAGTGAATGCGCAACGATGACCAAAGTGGCTGGAATATATGAAGTGGACCCTCTTGTGGCACTAACATCTCAGATTTCAACTCTTTCGACTCAAGTAGCAGCCCTTACAAATCCACGAGCACAAGCATCTGTTAAATCAACGTCATATACTAACACAGAGAATGCCTTGCAACCTTAATCTCGTTTTGACTATCAAAGAGCTGAGCAGAAATCTTCCTTAAAAGATTTCATTAGCACGTTTGTTGCTAATACTTCAGCATGGTTTGATAAGAATGAGTCAAGGCTGAAAAATATTGAGACACACATGGAAAATATCGGGGCAAGAATGAAGACTTTAGAAACACAGATTGGGCAGATTACTTCCTCCATGACCAAGCAATATTAAAGGGTATTTGGATAAGCTGCCACAGCCTGCCAAGCTATCTTTTCATATCACAATAACCAGTGGATACAAAAGAAAAAGTCGCAATGACAACTTGGGTGGTTGCGTCTGGTTGAAGACGTTAAACTTAGTGCTAGTGGGTGCTAGTGGGGAGGCAACTCTTCTATTTGTTTATTTTTTTTATTTTCTTTATTTTTAATTTGTATTTTTATTGTGTGCTATTGTTTCTTTATTAGTTTGCATGTTATTTATGCAGGTAGCACGAAACACACAAAGCCCGAGCAACCAAATTCTGACCAGTAGGAGCATGTTCAACTCCATACACTGTAATGTTGTTCCTTATTTCTACTTCTTTATGTTTATCTTAGATTGAGGACAATGTAAGTTTTAAGTTTGGGGGTGTGTGTATGTAGTGATAGTTTCTGCTATAATTCAGTTAAAAAAAATTGTTTTTATTCCTTGATTGTAAAGCATAAGTCTAATGATTAATTGTGTTGGCTTTAGATCAAATCTTAGAAATGATAAGTTCTCAATTGCTTTTTATCTGATGCCTTGAGTAGGTGATCTAAGGTTAGACTCGTAAGAACTTAACAATAGGTTTTTAAAACCACATCGCTCACTTTCCGGCTCTCCAGTTCCCCGCAGGGACCAAAAACAATAATTTTAGGGTTTTAACATGCACAAGGACCCCAAGGCTCTATTATAAATACATAAGTTCGTCCATGACTCAAGAGAGGAGGCTAATTTACAACACAAAATACAAAACACATATTTAGAGATATCCAATGAGGATGATTGAAGAGAGAAAAGAGAAGACGAATATGGTAACGTTCGAAGAGGAAGAGATTCAATTCGAGTTTTATCTTCTTATTTCTGTCTTAAAACTCTAATGATTTCTATTAGATTATGACATTATTCTTATTGTTTTTATCTTTAGTCATGAACTAACTTTTTAATTCTGGAGAATGTTGTAACTGATGCTGGAACCTTTGTACTAATTGTCAATGTTGTTATAAAGTTATATTTCAGTTTATTTATATTCTTTTGAGTTTAATGCTTCTTGTTTGATGGCCACAAATTAGGATAATGCATGTTTAGAATCGATCGCTCGGGAGAAAGGGATTTTGAATAGGATCTAGAGAATATAAACTAGGGATTTTATAGAATTCGGGAGAATATATAGTTCATTTGAAGTCGTTAACATAGAATAACAAGACGTAATGAGTTATTGATTATCAGATTTTTATCAGGATATCGAAATATGTAGTTGATAATATTTTTACTATTACTCGGGAGATGAAGTGAATGCTTAAGGATTTTTGACTTATAAACAATACAACTAAACAAGTTAATTGGCATGATAAATACCGAGGGGATCGCTAGGTGAAATTAGACTCTAGAATCTCTATTGTATTAATACATCCTATCTAAATAGTTTTATATCTTATTTATTTAATAAAAATCTTTATTATTTATTTTCTAAATAAAGTTAAGATTATCAATTGTAGTATTTAGTGTGAGTGAACACAATCCCTGTGGGTTCGAAACTCTTTCACTTATTCATACTAAAACTTGACACTGTACACTTGCAGTACGATATAAAATATCACAACACCTACAAACAAACAAGAAATCAGTAGAATAATTGAAATGGTTAAATATTTCTTAAATTAATATTGAGGTAAAAATTGTATCAAAAATATACAATATAAAACTTAATACTAAACATTAAATCCTTATTAAAGGATGCTCAAAGTACACTTTCATGTTTTTATCAAGTGGCTTTGTCCATGTCAAGGTTGAAGAAGTCCAATGGGAAGTGTTGGCACATATCGAGCTATTCTCTTACTGTTGAACGAGTTTTCTTCTTCCGATAGGGTTGGTGTTGTGTTATAGTAGTTGTGTTCCGCTGATCCTGAGCTTCCCACTTTAGCTGGCTTGATTTAATGTGGGGCAGGACGTTGAGTGGAGTTATAGAGGAGGATTCGAAGTCTGATATACCTAAGAGGTGACCCGAGGAGGAAGGTTAGTCAAAAATAAACTAAGCCATGTTTATAATTTGTATGGGCCTATTGTTCCACCATTGTTAGGGCATTTAGAGTTTTCTTGGGTTAGTTACTCGGTATGAGTGACATGAAAATCCCTAAGTATGTAGGGTTGGCTTTCTGTGTTTGATTATACTATTATTTGCACAGTCAAACACACACCCCTTCAACAATATTATAAACCCAAAAACACATATACATGCAGTAATCTAAACCCAAAACCATAAACAGACCCAAAACATGCTATCAAATAAGGCATACATTTTTCATATTCATTGCTTACCGATTGTAAATATAAATCTTGCTCGGTATGAAGAAAATAAAGAAATAGATTCAAGAGCCCTTACTTGTATGGTGAAGGCGTAGGTTGGGAAGAAGAAGGTTGAGAAGATGAAGTTGATTGAGAAGTCTCGGAGTTGCTGAGGACACTTGGGTTCTTGAGAGTGCTTTGAGGGAGGCGAAGTAGGCAAAAGTAAAGAAAAGAATGGGCATAGCCTTTAAATAGGCAGCTCGAGCATATCTTGATCGTTGATTTGGGATGAGAATTGTGAATTGATGACACGTGTGGGAGTATTCACCGCCGTTGAGTTCAGATCAAGGGTTCAGATTAGAGTCATTAGTTCGGTTCATCCCAGCCACACGAGTTTTGGCATGCGAATCATGGAGTATGAGCTATGACTGCCTTTTGAAACCCTAGGACTGCCTTTTGAAATAGTGGTGAAAGAAAGGAAATCGTCATAGGGCATCTTTGGCAGTATACATAGTAGCTAGCATGTGGAGTATAAGCTTGGGAAGAGTTGATGTGATATAGCATTTTCAAGAAACAACAACCCGATGACATGGGATCAGTTTTTATCTCTTGCACCACCATCTTTTATGAAGTTCCCGACATCAACTTATTAATTTGTGAATATCGAGAACTAGATGACAGATGTTGATGGTGGTTTTTCACCCTTAGGAAGGTTCAAATACCGAATAGGGGCAAAACAAGTATTATATTTAGCTAAAAATGAATGATGAAGGCCCAAGAGCCCGAAGAGGAAAAAGAGAATTGACAGAGGAACCCAACAACATGAATCATGGTGGGTTCTCCCGAAGGCAAAATTTGTTAAGGATTAAGCAAGTTGGATACCGGATCGACCACCTGGAGGATGTTGATTTGAGGTTTTCTAAGAGTTTATTAAAACCCGACTCAATGGTTTTTTGATAATAAAACCTGAACTAATTGAGGGTGCTGAAGGAAATTTTTATAATATTATCTACCTCGATTTTCTAACCCGATGAATGAATATAGGATCTCAGACCGACCAATGTTGAAGTCATGTGACCTATGCCGTAGTTGAGAGGATAAGCTTCTAGAAGGCTAATGATGACAGTGGGAAAATCGATGGTTCTAATTTGAAGTAGCCCTGTCAGCTGGCATTGGCCGGTGCAGTGGCAGGGAGGTGGCAAAGCAGAGCTACCATAGGCTAGTGCAGTGACATTGAGATGGGTGATTCTGATTGGCCCAATGGGAAGGTAGTTGAAGAGAGTTGCGATCGAAATGATGATGAAAGCGACATAAGATGACGTTATGACTTTAGAATAGTGAATTTGGATATATAAAAGGGTTGAAGATTCAAATTCAAGGGTTGGTAATTTGCGCATCTCATAACTTGTAAAAGAGTTGAGAGCTTAAAAATTAGTGATAGAGAGAGAAAGTTGGCCGGATACCTGACCAAGTGAGTGAATTGTACCGGGCTAGTGTAAGACTCGAGGTGTATTAACACAAAGAGATTTCATTTCCCCATTCTAGCTCGGGTCGGTCTTGACCATGAGCAGTAATAATATACACCCATTTCTCCTATGGACGTAGATTAGAGCCACTGTCCGCCGAATCACGTAAACTCGGTGTTTATCTTGTTTGTTTGCTAAGTTTGTTTTGGTTCCTTATGAACCAAACAAATTCATTATTGGTGGAGGTTTGTTCGAGGGGTTAGTTTCTCATATTATCCTTAAAACGAAAAACAGCCATCAACATATGGTAATACATAATCTTAGACACACTCAAAAGACACAACTTATGCAAAATTTGCATCCCACAATTCAAAATTTATTTTGTGTGTTATGCCTTGAATGTTCATGTGTTTTGAGAGTGTCTTTTATGTACTGTTTGATATAAAATTTGGTGAGCTTATAAGTTAGTTTATACATTCACTGAAGTACTTATAAGCTGGATTATACTCTCGATCAATATTCTCTACCGAACGATACCTAGTGTATGTCTATTATTATACCCTACACAATAATAACACTGTGATGCGATGCTTCACTGAAGGTTTCATCCAATTTTTCTGTACGCACTACTGAGTGCTTTATTTAATAATTCTGGGAAGAATGAGAGCCAAAGTGCGAGAACTGCTATGGAAAGGCATCAACAAATAATGACTTGAGACGTCATTGGTGGAAGAAAGCCGGTTCCTAGCATTATCTTTTGCCACTTTCTGATGAGAAAGCAACTCGGTCCGTGCACTTCACCATCTTCATTACTTCCATAATTATTTTTTTTTAATTTCTTAGATGACAGATAGAAACTTATCATTTTCATTTTCAACATTTTTAATAATTCCGTTTCACCACTAATTATGTTGGCGAAAAAAATCCGCAATCGCAATTAAAATTTAAAATGTTTAGAGTCATTAATAATTATTTATATATTAAAATAATATAATTAAATTAAGTCTCATTCAATTAATTAAAATAGTATAAATCTATTTATATTACCTTTTTTCTACTAATATTATATATTTTTTATATCAATTCATTATCATTACTTATAATTTTTTATATTAAAATCATAAAAGAAAAGTGAACCTCTTCAATTTTTAAAATAATTTAATCTTAGTTTTATTTGAAGAGCCTTTTGGATAATGGTTTATTTTTTTACACTTTAATTTCAAATAAGTATTGAAATGGTGAAAATTAGATGAGTTTTTGGAGTTGTTTAATATAAAATATATATATATATATATATATATATATATATATATATAAATTTAAGACCCTTGGCCACATTAGTTATTTAAGGATTAAAAAAAAAAGGGACTTGACATTTTATTATGCACTGTATCAATAAGTTGGAGAATTTTAGAGTGGTATCTACCTACCTCCAAGATATTTGATATATAAGACTTTTCAAAATATGAAATTAGTTGCACGTTTATTGGTAGATTTTACATTTTTAATACTTTAAGTTCTATGTTTAATGTACAAAATAACATGTTTATACCCAATGATATTTGATATCCTTGGTACCGTGGTGGACCCTCCATTATCCCTCTCATCATATTCATCCTTTCACACCAGAAAAGTCGTCAAACTTTTGTATATTAAAGACCAAAACTGAACACTTTGAACCGGACAAATCAGCCATGGCTTCTTCAAGATTGTTAATATTCTTTTTCTCCATTCTCTTACACCTTGTTGCTCATACTATTGCCCAAGACACGGCACTCAACAACATTTGTTCAAACGACCAGGGTAACTTCACCGGAAGCAGTACCTACCAAACAAATCTCAAAAACCTACTCTCCTCCCTCACCTCGAACACCAAAATCGACTCTGGTTTTTTCAATGTCTCTTACGGCCGCCAAAATCCGAATCAAGTTAACGCAATGGGACTTTGCAGAGGAGATGTTAAGCCTGACAGTTGCCGCAGCTGCATCAGTACTTCCACTCTTGAGCTCCCAAAAGCTTGTCCGAACCAGAAGGAGGCTCTTATATGGTATGATCATTGTATGTTAAGGTATTCAAACCGCTCATTTTTTGGCAACATGGAATTTGGGCCATGGTTTTGGATGTATAACTTGAATAACGTATCGGATGCAAAAACGTTCAATCAGGCAATAGGAAGCTTGTTGGATAGCCTGAAAAACAAAGCAGCCTCTGGTGATTCTGTTATTAAATTTGCAACAGGAAATACAAACACTTCAGGATCTGAAACCATATATGCGCTTGTGCAGTGTACTCCGGATTTGTCTAAACAGCAATGCATCGATTGCCTAAATAACGCCACTGGATTACTTCCGCAATGTTGTGATGGAAGGAAAGGAGGGAGAGTTATTGCCCCCAGTTGTAATTTTCGGTACGAGCTTGATCGTTTCTATGACGTTACAGCTGATGGGCCGATAATATCACCGTCACCATCACCACTGCCAACACCATCAGGATCTCAATCTCCATCACCACCACCGACGGCGACAGCTCAGCCGCCAGCATCACAGGACGAATCTCCTCCTCCTCCAGGACCACCACCAACAACTGCTCAGTCACCGGCATCACCAGACCAATCTACTTCACCGCCATCAAATTCCACAACCCAGAAAGGTACCATTTTAGTCATTCTGGTTTTGGCAGTGATAAAAAAAATTCCATATTTTATCCATGTTAATCAGATTTTGTATTTTGGATTTTGCAGGAAGGGCGAGCCATTCTACATCTGCAACTTTTGTCCTCGTTTTAGTTTCTTTGTTGCATTGGCAATGCTTGTAATTAATTTTAAGGGATCAAGTCAGAAGCCACCGGGGAAATAATGGATATACCATTTTCGTAATTACATGCAAAGTAGTTGTACTCTATATTAATTCTTCATTGAAATACTATGCCAGAAAAGACCTTTATTATATTATTTTAGTGTCAATAAACGGTTTATTATATTTTTTAATAATGTCAGTTTGGCTCGAGTCAAAATACATTAACACTAAATTTAGTATCAATGATTCAATTGCCAGTAAAGTCATCATCACTACATTAATGACACAATGACATTAGTAATCAATGATATTATATTAGTATCAGTATATCAATAACACGATACCAATAATAAATACTAATTAACACTTTTTTGTATCAATATATCACTAATTATAGTATCATTATATAATGGACAGAATAACATCACAAAATTACCGATAATATTTAGAAAGTTTAGTAATGGTGATTTATGTGATTATGATATCAGTAATTTATTGGTAATAATTAAAAAATTTAATGTCTATTATATAATTACATTTGTTGTCTTATAATAATTTTTGTATAATTAAATATAATCTGAAAATTATATTTTTCAATTAAGAATTATATGAAAATATAATATATTTTATAATCAAAATATATTTAAGAAATCACATAGAGTGACACATAAATTTGAATAACATGATATGTTTGAAATATTATTACAACCATCATGTACAAACAACAAAATTCCATCATGTAAATATCTTGCATCTTCTTGCCAAATTGGTAAAATGAGTTTGCATCTTTTCCACTGTCACTTTTACCTAAAGGTTAAAAAATAATTTTTATATCAAATATTAAAAATATATGTTGAGATAGAATATATCACTACAAGAAAATGGACATTTAGCGTCGGAAAAAAGGTAACCCTTTAGCGTCGAAAATCTATTTGGACGCTAAATGATCAACCCTTTAGCGTTGAAATTTGATTTGACGCTAAAAGGTTGCACCTTAAACGTTGAAATAGTTGTTCGACGCTAAGGGTTCTAACCTTTAGCATCGAAATTAAAATTCGACACTAAAGATTCTACCATTTAGGGTCGAAATTCGACTCGACGCTAAAATATTGTACTTTTAGCGTTGAAATAGTCATTTGACACTAAATGTTATAACTTATAGCGTCGAAATTCTATTTAGACGCTAAAGGGTTGACTCTTTAGCGTCCAAAAACTATTTTGACGCTAAAGGGGCATCTCTTTAGCGTAAAATTTTAATTTTGATGCTAAAGGGTAAATTTAAATTTTTTTAATTCCCACATTCTAAAATTTGAATTTATCACCTAATAAAATTAGATTTAAATTTTTGACATTTAGCGACGATTTTTCGACGTTAAAAGTCAAATATTTCGACGCTAAAGGGTAAATTTAATTTTTCGAATTCCCGATTTCTAAAATTTGAATTTATCTCCTAATTAGATTAGATTTAAATTTTTTACATTTAGCGATGAATTTTCTGCTCTAACAGTCAAGTACTAGTGCTTAAGTACTAAAATTGTTTTACAGCAAATTGATGATATTCATACGGCATCATGTATAACTTTAGACCGTGCTTAATTACGTTATTAGCCAATTATAGCTTAGAAAGGAATATTTATTTTGCAATAATATGCGTTGATTTGCTGATGTTTTGAGTTCTTAATTCATATTCATACAGACCATGTGAGCACTTAATATTAATACCTAAAATTTAAAACACAACTGAGGAGGATGAAATGGGTATTTTGCATATTAGTATTTAAAGCATAAATGTGCTTTCATTTTCTCTTGAGAAACAGAGGAATCGTGGGGGAGAGAGAGATAAAAGAGAAAAAGGGAGAAAGAGAGTTATTTATCTGGATCCGTCCGATTCGGAATCGTTTTCGATCGAGTCTTTTAAGGAAATCGTAGAATTCGATGAGAGGAATGTTTTGACAGTAGTCTTGGCGAGGAAAACTACGGATTTTCATCGATTTCTTAGTGATCATAACATTTGTGGGGACCGTCTTGTTGCATAGTTTCTTTTCTCGGTAGTATATCTCACCAAGTGCGTGGCTAAGTTTGTAAAATTGATGTTTTCAAAGTATATAGTTATGTATGTTTCCTTTAATGAATTTTAAGTTGATGCATTAAATGATTTAATTTTAGAAAGTTTATATTTTTATATAAAAGAAATGATCGAATAATGATTATGTTAGAAACCATGAGTTTGTAGTATATCGAAGCTTGCATGACTTTTGAGATAAATGAACATATGTTTTAGTAAATGGTTTTTATTTTAGGATACACTCCGTATACATTTACAAGCCAGATTTATTTTCCGTGAGACAAGGTCTCATAATGTAAGTTTTGCTATGGATGCCAGTTATTATCATGGAAAAGTCTCATGTTGCCAGCTTTGCCATCATGTCACGAGTGTGTAAATAGATGAATGAACAATTTTACTTTATGCATAGTATTTTATGCAGAATGAGATTTATGATAAATAAGACTTATGATCTCTAGGAAATATTTTATACGCCAATTTACAGTTTTATGAATTTATTTATATTATGAAAGACTTTTTAGATTCGCTTTGTTACTTCTTTATCTAGGCACTAAGCTATGATCCATTGTACTAAGCATGACTTATTTCTTTCTTCATTTTACAAGTTTAGAAGATTAGTAGATCTTCCTTTTTGTCCTATGTTATTTTTTCATCATATTATGCCATTAGAAAAACATTATGCCAACAATAAAGTGTCTTTTGATATGTTCTTGAGATGAGGGATCTAGTTATGTATTCTCTACATGGGTGTATTAAAAAAAAAAAAAAATTTGATTTGGACACATAGCCTAATTTTGAAATATTGAAGCATATACATTTAATCATGAATGATTCTTTTGAGATAGATCATGGGGATCCTATATATGATGATGATGATGATGATGATGATGTAAGTGTCCTAGACATGCCAAGGATCTCTAAATCATGATTTGTGTGTGAATATATCAAGATAAGTTGCGGAATATACTTACATTGATCGGTTGAAGTTCAAAACTTTCTTTGTTGGATGTAGAAGCTCCAAGCCTTAAATTGAATTTCAAACTCAAGGTTGAGTTTCTCTATCACCTTAGTTGACCCCAAAAGTGCTAGCTTTTACAAAATTTTGAAGCAAATTTGCCCTCCAAGGTTTGAGGCTCACGCCTAAAGAGAGAAGAAAAGAGAGATGATGAATAGTTCCAAACTTGATACACTTTCTAAAAGTTATGTTACTTGGGTGTTGTGTTGAGTAATTAATCCAATTAATACTTACCAACCACTTCCATCAATGTGTAGACATTTGATGTAAGTAAGTGGGTCCCACCACTTTAAATTCAAAATTCAAGTTGGCTTACACAACACACTTTGGGCCCGGGCTCGTTTAATCCGATTAAACGAATTTTCCGTCGCGACGTAATTAAATTTAAATTAATTAAATAATTATGCCTAGCAAAATTATTACAAAAGTCGCTAACGAATTAATTCCAAATTAATTCGTTCGCTTGAATTAGAATCCAATTTTAATTCCATATTGAAATCCAATTTCAATTAATATATCTGATATATTATTTTAGCCCAATTAAATAAATTAAATAGTAAAATCCAATTTAACTATTAAATTTACTTTTCCGATTAATTCCAAATTAATCGCGTTATCTTTTCTTGACGAATTTAATCTCAGATAAATTCTTGCCGAAATTAATCCCAGAATAATTTTCTCTCTCATAATTAATCCCAGATTAATTATGTTCGAGTCAAATGTCATTGGTGAATCTTTGGGAAGCGACCCAAGAGATCCCTGGATATGTTGGCAGTAAATACGGTCATCGGACTATCCGAACACGTGCGTACCCCGTACTACGTTCTAACCAATTTACAAGACATGGTTGGCTTCTAGCAAAGCATCGTGCCTACCCAATTCTCTAGAAATATTCAACGAAGAATATATAATCTGTATCAGGCGTAGTATATAATGTATTGCGTAATACAATCTAGTATCAGATGTCACATGCTAGGCCTAGGGCTGGAATTGTGTCTGCCCCGTATGAAGCATATATCAGATCATCAGAAACTAGTCTCTGTAATCGGATAATCATGACATAGTCATACTATCCCGATAGCTGCAGCATTTAAAAGTACTAGTTCTGTATCCTACGTGATCATCATCTCCATATGACTGAAGTGATACTTCCATCTTGACATCACACCCAATACACTACGATTCTCAGTAAACCCAGAAGAGGCGTACACATAACCTGTTAAAGCTCTGGACGACCAAAACCAAAGCGTACTACTTGTAGCAAGTATTAGCGATGCAAATCTCAGGTTAAGACCACATACACCTACCCTGATTCGGATTCCCATAGACACATAGTCATAATACCAATGAGACTCTGATGGGTCTATCCAGAGTGAAGCTGTTCCCGGTCCAACGGCTAACAGAACCTCCTATCACACTTTCATAAGTATCCAATACTTAAATATCTGAGAACTATACCGTTAAGCTTCCATAACGCGCACAAGTGTAATACTAGCCTATTCCGCATTATCGATGTCCAGTCTCGATAATACTACGATTATGGATATTTAATGATTAAACCTTTCGTGGATTAATACTGTCTCATATCTTATTAATCTGGTACTAATCATGTGGACTTTTATCATTTATATATCCAAGTAATCCAATTACAAAATGATAAAAGAGAAATTTCCTTTGTCTCATAGTTAACCATGTCTTTTACAAATAGTGATACTATGGGTCATAATTGTTCAACAGATGAGGATGTTACATATCATGGTATAGCATTGTATTCATAGAATTAGTCTATTTTACAGGGAAAACTATGCCAGTTTCACGTCTCCATGTCATCTATATCCTACTAGGTGCCATATGTAACATTTATTGGTATCATAGCACATAGGTTCATAAATTTTGTAGACATTTCTAGTACGTGATAGGTTATTCTATGTTTATTAGCAATTAATGTTGACAGTTTATTCTATGTTTATTAGCAATTAATGTCTTTTATGTGTTTTCATATGCCTTTGCATTCTAAAGTATGAGGCACATATCGAGTTCATATGCGTAGGATAACAGATGTCAGCCAAACTTTTTGGATAACATTCATTTGTTTCGAAATCATTTATATTTCATGTCGATAGGGAAGACTTAGATTGTGAGTTAGTTGTTGCTACTCATGACAGATATTCCATTATTGCTAAGGAAGTTTACAAAGAATGTTTAATACATGTTGGAGAGCATAAGTTGTTAGCATATTTGATTTGCATGGAGATAGATTATTATACCTGAAATTGACAGCTTGAAAAGAGAGATCATGGAAGAAATTTATTGTTCTGCTTATTCTATGCATCTAGGAAATACTAAGATGTATAGAACTCTTAAGAAGAACTATTAGTGGAAAGGCATAGAGAAGATGATAACATAATTTATATCAAAGTGCTTGGTGTGCCAGCAGATTGAAGCAGAGCACCACGATCCTACAGGTTCCTTACAGTTGCTTCATATTCCTGAATGAAAGTGGAAACACATCACATGGACTTTGTATTAGGATTACCTAGTACGAAGAAATGGGCATGATTCAATATGAGTGATTGTTGACATATTCATAAATTTAGCTCATTTTCTACCAATTAGAGTTGATTTTTCTCTGAACAAGTTAGGAGAGATCTAAGTTGATGAAAATCATAGTTGATTTTCTATTCATCCAAAACGAATCTATATATTTGACTTAATTCTGTTCCGAATTTGGAAAACTAATCAACATGAAAGTTATTGGTCTTGGTCCAAGCTTTTCAACATCATAAAAATAAATAAAATCGGACAACGTATAAAATATTATGGCTAAAATATGAAAGGGTTTTTTGTTGACTCAGTTAAGCTAAAAAGAAAGCTGAAACTGAAAATTCATCTCGGACCTCCGGGTAAGATTTATATGGTATGAAACCTTTTGATATATTATTATATGAATAATAACATGTTATGCATGATGATTTACTGTATTTTGCATGCTATGACTGACCGGGTGTTAGTGTCCTAGACATGCCAAAGATCTTCTAAGTGTGATTCGTGTGTGAATTAATCAAAGGAAGTTGCTCAAAAAACTTACCTTGATCGGATGTGGAGATTTCAAAAATCTTTTTGTTTCGGTAGCTCCAAGCTTGAAATCGTGTTCCAAACTCTCGGGTGAGTTTCCCTATCACCTTCCTTTAACTCTCAAAGTGCTAGCAATGTTGAATTTTTGCAACAAAAATTCAAGAACAACAGGAGGAGCTACCATCATCACCTTTGACAAGTGATGTGAGTGGTGGGTCCCACCCAATTAAATTCAAAATTCAAGTGGGATTAGACAACACACTTCGGGCTCGGTTACATTTAATCCGATTAAACGAACTTTTCGTTGCAACGTAATTAAATCCAATTTTAATTAAATAATAATGCCTCGCAAAATTATTACGAAAGTCGCTCGCGAATAAATTCCAAATTAATTCGTTCGCTTGAATTAAAATTCAATTTTAATTCCGTATTGAAATCCAATTTTAATTAATATATCCAATATATTATTTTAGCCCAAATAAATAAATTAAATAGAAAAATCCAATTTAACTATTAAATTTATTTTACCGATTAATTCCAAATTAATCGCGTTCTCTCTTCTTCACGTATTAATCCCAGATTAATTCTTGACGCAATTAATCCCAGATTAATTTTCTCTCTGTTAATTAATCCCAGATTAATTATTGTTGTAATTAATCCTAGATTAATTTTCTCTCTCATAATTAATCCCAGATTAATTCTCTATTCGAGTCAAATCTCATCGGTGAATCTTTGGGAAGCAACCCAAGAGATCCCTGGATATGTTGGCAGTAAATACGGTTGTCGGACTATCCGAACACGTGCATATCCCATACCACATTCTTACCGATTTACAAGACATGGTTGGGTTCTAGCAAAGCACCGTGCCTACCCAATTCTCCAGAAATATTCAACAAATAATATATCATCTATATCCGGCATAGTATACAATGTATTGCGTATTACGATCCAGTATCAGATGTCACATGCTAGGCCTGGGGCTGTAATTGTGTATGTCCTGTACAAAGCAAATATTGGATCACTAGCAACTAGTCTCTTAAATCGGATAATCATGACCTTGTCATATTATCCCGATAGCTGCAGCATATTAGAGTACTAATTTTGTATCCCTACGTGATCATCATCTCCATATAACTGAAGTGATACTTCCATCTTGACATCACACCCAATACACTACGATTCTCAATAAACCCAGAATAGGCGTACACAGAACCTGTCAAAGCCCCGGATGACCAAAACCAAAGTGTACTGATTGTCGCAAGTATTAGCGATGCAAGTCTCAGGTTAAGACCAAATACACCTACCCCTACCCTGATTCGGATTCCCATAGACATATAGTCATACTACCAATGGGATTGCGAGGGGTCTATCCAAAGCGAAGCTTTTCGTGATCCAACGGCTAACAGATCCTCCTATCACACTTGCATAAGTATCCAATACTTAAATATATAAGAACTATGTTGTTAAGCTTCCATAACGCGCACAAGTGCAATACTAGTCTATTTTGCATTATTGATATCCAGTCTCGATAATACTACGACTATGGATATTTAATGATTAAACCTTTCATGGATTGGTAGTGTCTCATATCTTATTAATCCAGAACTAATCATAAGGACTTTTATCATTTATATATATTCAAGTAATCTAATTACAAAATGATAAAATAGCAATTTCCTTTGTCACATAGTTAATTTGTACAAAAACCACAATGTCTTTTACAAATAGTGATGCTATAGGTCATAATTGTCCAACAATCTCCCACTTGGCTCATAGCCAATCACTCAAGTATCTAACACCTGAACTATGTATATGTTGCTCAAACTTTTGCTGAGAGATAGCTTTCGTCAGCGGTTCTGCAATATTGTCATCTGAAGCGATCTTTTCGATCTTCACATCACCACGATGAATGATCTCACGAATCATATGGAAACGTCGAAGTACATGCTTGGATCGTTGATGAGACCGCGGTTCCTTAGCCTGTGCTATAGCCCCGTTATTGTCACAATACAAAGGAACGGGCTCAGCTGCTAACGGAACTACTCCTAATCCAATTAGGAATTTACGGATCCAAACTGCCTCTTTTGCTACCTCAGTTGCAGTGATATATTCCGCTTCGGTTGTTGAATCGGCAACAGTCTCTTGCTTGGAAGATTTCCGGCTCACTGGTCCGTTGTTCAAACAAAATATATACCCTGATTACGACTTAGAGTCGTCTTTATCGATTTGGAAACTTGTGTTGGTGAACCCAGTCACCTCAAGTTCTCCGTCTCCATAGACTAAGAAAACATCCTTAGTTCGTCTAAGATACTTAAGGATATTCTTAACCGTAATCCAATGACCATCACCTGGATCGGCCTGATAGCGACTACACATGCTCAAAGCATACGAGACATCAGGTCGAGTACATATCATTGCATACATGATCGATCCGACTGCAGAAGCGAACGAAATCCGACTCATTACTTCTCTCTCATCTTTAGTTTTAGGACACATGTCCTTAGATAGAGAGACATCATGTGACATAGGAAGCAGTCCCCTCTTGGACTGATCCATGTTGAATCTCTTCAACACTTTGTCAATATACGAACTCTGGGTGAGTCCAAACAGATTTCTAGATCTATCCCGGTAGATCCTAATTCCCATAATAAAAGCTGCTTCTCCCATATCTTTCATGGAGAATTTTAATGAAAGCCAAGCTTTCACCGATTGTAGCATGAGAATGTCATTACCAAAAAGCAATACATCATCAACGTAAAGGACAATGAATGTCAGTGCGCTCCCACTAACCTTCTTATATACACAAGGATTATCTTCGTTTTGAATGAAATCATATTCTTTTTGTTAGTGTCCTAGATATGCCACGGGATCTCTAAGTGTGATTCGTGTGTGAATAAAATCAAAAATAAGTTACGGAGGACTTACATTGATCGGCTTGAGTTCAAAACTTTTATGGATGTTAAAGCTTCCAAGCTCATGGTTGAGTATCCCTATCACCTTCATTTGACTCCCTTATGTGCTAGCAAGAACAAATGGAACAAATTTCATCTCCCCAGGAGAAATAAATTTGTCCGAGAGAGAGAGGGGGGTAGCAATCGGCCATGTGCTTTTGGCATTTGTTTCCAAAACAGAGGCTAATTGCCTCTCGGCCAAAAGAAGCAAGCCAATTCGGCCCTGCTTCAAAGTCAGGGAGCCAATTGCTTTCTCCAGAGGCCAATTTGGCCTATAGAATTTTTAAGGCAATTGCTTTGTGTTTCTCGATATTTTTTCTATATCTGAATATAATGGCCAATTGCTTATATATAGAGGGAAAACAACTTACTTGCTTTAGTTGCCTTTTAAAATTAGCCATTAAAAAAATGTCAGTGGCCAATTCCCAAAAAGACCTCTAAGGCCATTCGGCCAAGTAAAAAATATTAAGGCCAATCGGCCAAGCACATTTTAAGGCCATTCGGCCATGTGGAAAAAGAGCAATTATTTGGTAGGTGTGATGTATATCAAATCCAATTTATTACATTGTCAACCACTCACATCAATTGTTGACAATTGATGTAAGTCATAGGTCTCACCCATTTAATTCAAACTTTGGTTGGCTTACACAACACACTTTGGGCTCGGGTTCGTTTAATCCGATTAAACGAATTTTCCGTCGCGGTATAATTAAATCATATTTAATTAAATAATAATACCCAGTAAAATTATTACGAAAATCACTCGCGAATTAATTCCAAATTAATTTGTTCGCTAAAATTAAAATCCAATTTAATTTCCTGTTGAAATCCGATTTCAATTAATATATCTAATATATTATTTTAGCCCAATTAAATAAATTAAATAATGAAATCTAATTTAACTATTAAATTTATTTTACCGATTAATTCCAAATTAATCGCGTTCTCTCCACTCGACGAATTTAATCCCAGATAAATTCTCGACGCAATTAATCCCAGATTAATTCTTTCTCTGATAATTAATCCCAGATTAATTCTTGTCGTAATTAAACCCAGATTAATTTTCTCTCTAAATTAATCCCAGATTAATATTCTCTCTCTTAATTAATCCCAGATTAATATTGTTCGAGTCAAACATCATCGGTGAATCTTTGGGATGCGACCCAAGAGATCCCTGGATATGTTGGCAATAAATACGGTCATCGGAATATCCGAACACGTGCGTACCCGGTACCACATACTTACCGATTTACAAGACATGGTTGGTTTCTAGCAAAGCACCGTGCCTACCCAATTATCCAGAAATATTCTTCTACGAAATACAAGATATTTGTCAGGCGTAGTATACGTAGTATTGCGTATTACGATCTAGTACCTGATGTCACATGCAAGGCCTGGGGCTGGAGTTGTGTCTGCCTCGTAAGAAGCATATATCTGATCACTAGCAACTAGTCTCTTTATGATTGGAAATTCTTGACCTAGTCATACTTCCCAGATGGCTATAGCACTTAGAGTACCGGTTCTGTATCCCTGCGTGATCATCATCTCCATATGACTGAAGTGATACTTCCATCTTGACCTCACACCCAATACACTACGATTCTCAGTATACCCAGAAGAGGCGTACACAGAACCTGTTAATGCCCTGGACGACCAAAACCAAAGTATATTGATTGTCGCAAGTATTAGCGATGCAAGTCTCAGTTTAAGACCAAATACACCTACCCTGATTCGGACTCCCATAGACACATAGTCATACTACCAATGGGATTCCGAGGGGTCTATCCAGAGCGAAGCTGTTTCGATACTATCGGTAAACAGAACTTACTATTACACTTGCATAAGTATCCAATACCCAAATATATGAGAACTATGATGTTACACTTCCATAACACGCACAAGTGCAATACTAGCTTATTCCGCATTATCGATGTCCAGTCTCGATAATACTACGACTAGGGATATTTAATGATTAAACCTTTATGGATTAATACCGTCTCATATCTTATTAATCTGGAATTAATCATAAGTAATTTTATCATTTATATATTCGAGTAATCCAATTACAAATGTAAAAGAGCAATTTCCTTTGTCACATAGTTAATTTGTACAATAACACCATGTTCTGTACAAATAGTGATGCTATGGGTCATATATGTCCAATAATCTCCCACTTGGCCTATAACCAATCACTCAAGTGTCCTACACTTGAACTATATACGGGTCGCTCAAACTTCTGCTGATAAACAGCTTTCGTCAGCGGATTTGTAAGATTATCATCTGATGCGATTTATTAGATCATCACATTGCCATGATGTATGATCAAACGAATAAGATGAATTAGTTGTAGTATATACTTGGATCATTGATGAGACCGTGGTTCCTTAGCCTGTGCTGTAGCCCAGCCCAGCTGCTAACATAACTACTCCTAATCTAATTAGGATTATTTAGATCCAAAATGCTTCTATTGCTGCCTCAGCTACAACAATGTTCTGTTCTTGTTGTTTATTCGGTAATAGTATATTGCTTGGAAGATTTCCAGCTCACTGTTCTGTTATTCAAACTATATATGTACCCTTATTGCGACTTACAATCCTAATTATCGGTTTGGAAACTTGCAGCGGTGAACCCGGTCACCTCAAGTTCTCCTTTCCCCATATACTCAGAAAGCATCCTTGGTTCATCCAAGATACTCAAGGATTTTCTTTACTTCAATCCAGTGACCATCACTTGGATTGGCCTTATAGCGTCTACATATGCTCAAAACATATGAGACATCAGGTCACGAACATATCAAAATGTACGAGCTCTGGGAGGGTTGTCAGCAGCTTTCTAGATCTATCCCAGTGGATCTTTATTCCTAGAATAAAGCCTGCTTCTCCCAGGTATTCCATGGAGAATTTTTTCATGAAAGCCAAGCTTTCACCGATTTTAGTATGGGAATGTTATTGCTAAGAAAGCAATACATCATCAACTTATAGGACATTCATTGTCAGTGCGCTCCCACTAACCTTCTTAGATACACAAAAATCATCTTCGTTTTGAATTAAATCATATACCATTATGATTATATCAAAACCTGTTTCCAAGAACGCAATGCTTGCTTCAATCCATAAATGGATCGATTTAACTTGCAAACCTTGTTTACATGTTTTAGCTCGACAAAACCGTCAGGATGTATATAAACATCCTCCAAAAGGTTTCCGTTAAGGAAATTGGTTTTGGCGTCCA